>JAANIC010006100.1:756267-841267 GCA_017607545.1 Acromyrmex charruanus
TGTATGTATGTATGTATGTATGTATGTATGTATGTATGTATGTATGTATAGTTATCGTTTGATGAACAGAAAAAATATTGATAATTGAGAAAATAACGGCTTGTCAAAAAAATCATCGATTTCGCTCAAAAATTGGCTGAATTTTTTGCAATAAAAATGCAATAAAATAAAAATATATAACGAATTATTTGTTTATTTCATTAAACGATAAAGGGATATTTGCTCAACATATAGTTCAAAGTGATCGATCCATTAGTTTCGTAGATATCACACCAACCAGTCGCGAAAAATCTGTTTTGAGTTTAAAGTTTCAAGTGTAGGGCCGAATACCTGGGCACCGAATTAGTTATTGCTTATAACTTCGTCAATTTTATGAATTTCGATTTGAAATTTGTTGTACATATTTTTAACATTTCATACTACAATATTCCGAAAAAAAAAAAATCTTTTGCCTAAAACAATAGTAATCCCTTCTTAAGCGAATTTTAGTAATTAATTTTTCAGTGAATATTGCAAACATTGCAAAATGTCACAAGATTTTACGATTCAATTTAGTTCGCCCTACCTGTACATGATAATAATATAATGAACATTATATATATGCAGGATGTTTGATATTAAGTGTAACACTGAAAATAGGTTTTTGCGATTGATTGATGTGATATCTACGAAACTAATGAATCGATCATCTTCTACTTTGAACTGCATGTTGGGCAAATATGTTCATGCATAGGTATGGACTAAATCGAATCGAAAAATTATGTACCATTTTGTAGTTTATGTAATATTTATAGAGATATTAATTTTTTTAAATGCTGAATAGCGGCTTATCGCTAAATACAAGCGTACAACACATAGCTCACTATCGTAAGTTGCTAGGCGCACAAGAAATTGTTTACTCCAAGCGGCCTTGACACACAAGACTATTAGCGGCGAAAGAAAACATCTCAAGTCGCGAGTCTCTAGTGTGATATGGCCATAAGATGTCACATGCCACGTGCTTGCATTTGATGATAGGCTGGCTGGATACATACTTATTCGGTGATCTTTGGAAATTAATATCTTCTTTACTATTGAGAAAATTACAAAATGGTAGAAAATTTTTCAATTCAGTTTAGTCTGCTGTGTCCATGAAGTGCCCATCCAGGGTGTTACACTTAATATTACATACTCTGTATATATAGGGTCCCAGATAGTAAAATGCTAGCAATACACTAGCAGCCAGTAAACTCGATCATGACAATGCAGCAGATTTCAATCTATTACTTCCTCATTAAACTTAGTTCCTAACAATTTGCCAATATAGAATGACGATAACAATGCAACAAAAATCCAGCAATATACTACCACAGCATAGCAGCAAATATGTAGCAATTATCGGAAACAAAGTTTGCTATATCAAATACTGACAGCAGAAAAACAGTAGAAATCAAGCATCTGATATTACATTGTGACGAAAATGTAGCAAGGCTATAGCACAACTTATCATATATCAAATAGTGACAGTAAAAACACAGCAAAAATCGAGTATAGCCCATGGTAGAAGGGATAATATGGTGTGTGCAGTTGCACACACCTATGTCCCTGCTGTTATCCCTTCTACCATGGTACAGTCTATCTTTGTCCAGTTGCCCCCCCCCCATCATGCCAAAATAAAAAACCGCATAGCTCAGAATTTGGAGAAATTTATGCTTCCAAATCCCGCAAAAAATTTTTTTTGAACTCGTCCCGGTTAGCAGGAATCTTAATTTAAAGGTGGCGGAAGGGGGAGGAAGGCTAAGTGAATGTCCACTCAGCCCATCCCTTAAAATTGATAACAGGAAATCGCTCCCAGGTTCAGAATTAGGAGCTTTTTATGAGCTCTTAAATCAGTGCTCTTTCGATTCTTTTCCATCTCTTATCCCCAAAACTAGTCTACACTCAAGAGGTAAGTCATTGAAAATAGGACTACATCTAAAATTTCATTAATGAATATGATTTTGATATAAATCTGGTACAAAAATATATAATCGTTAATTTTTGAGCTATAACCCCTTAGCAAGAAAACCACTTCTTGCCGTTTTCACGCAAGAGAGAACTATGTTCCAGAATGGGAAAATAAATCATTTTATAATGGGAAATTATCTACTGATTTAGGAGCTTGCTTGTGGACGTCCACTCAGCCTCCTCACTTTTAAATTATTTCTGCTAACCGGAACGAGCTCAAAATTTTTTTTGGAAGCTCATAAATTGCTCCAAATTCTGAACTGCATTTTTTCGGCATGGTGGGGAGGGGGGGAGCTGGACAAGGTGTATATCGTCACGACGTGCAAAAACGCAGTAGTATAGAAAGCAATCTGCGTTATCAGCTGCTGAGGATAAAAACGCAGCAAAAATTACGCATAATAAATAAATATATTTCATCACATTTAACTTTTATTAAATAAATACAAATTAAGAGTTATTAAAACCTGGCTGGTTACAATTCATGCCAAATTATATATTTTTGTGATATAATTATATTACAAATACATTTCGATCCTTAATATGATCCTTTTCAGCCTAAACTATCTAAATTATCAATCACAGTCTAAATTATCAATGCTAATTAATTACATCAATCGCTTATACATATCTTGATTTTGTACATTGTATTTCTTTTTTTGTCATTTCACATATCGCAATCATATATTTGGAACAAATCGTTTTAGATTGAATAAAAACTTATAATTCGTTATGTGCAATTTTTAGTTGTCATCTTAAATGAAATCAGATGGACAAAAGAATCCTGATTCCCAAACTATGTACATTAGAGAACCATTGTAATACGATGTCGTTATATACTGTAATTAAAAATTATAGTTATCAATTTGAAAGAATATTATTTGATTTATGTTTATTTGAAATTTATTCAGTAGAGCCAACTAATATATTATTATAATATTTTATTTAATAGATGTATTTTTATTAAAGAAGTACATTTAATCAGAATAAGATTTTGCTGAATAGAAATTGCACTTTTAATTTTTTTTTGCATGTTAAGTAATGTTAATAAATGAACAATTCTCCGCATTGTGTGTGAGAGAATTGTTGCCCGATTTTTAAAAAATCAGTTTAATATTCTGAATTCTCTAAAAGAATCAGAAATTAAACCGATAGGAAAGTACTACACATTTTTATTTGCACTAGCCGCGATATGTAGTATTTATATTTGCGTAACAGAAATTTAAATACGAGATAGTAGAAGTATTGATATATACGTCGTATAGAGGTAAACGGAAGAACTATAGTCCGATATAACATTTCCATGTCGTGTTTCTGCTGTGTTTTTGCTGTTACTTTTGAAACAGTAGCACATTATTGATTTTTGCCATGTTTTCACCATCATGCCGTGCAAGCAGATAAAATTTCTGATGACATTTGCTAGTATATGATGATATCACGTTATGCTCAATTTAGTTTCTGATGACATTGTGTCAGCATGCAATGTTCAAAATGTATTGTTTTTATACCAAGAACTTCTACTTAATTTCTGCAGGATTTTTTAAAAATATATCTTGATATCGGAAATGCTTGTTTTCTGCTACATTTCTACCGACACTAATTGAGACGCTAAATCGGCTACTGTCCGAGTTCTACTAACATAGTATGTAGCACACAAATAGTAATACATGATCTTGGCAGACTTGGATGGGGTAGAGCATTTTAATCATCTCAAGCGGATATCTCAGAAACTAAGAGAGATATAGGAAAAAATTTAATATAAAAATTATAGATTTTCTTGAGAGAAAGTTGGAAATAAGATTTTTTTATATGAGGCATTATGAGAGTAATTATGTTTTATTGAGAGTAGTGTGCCCGAATGAATATAAAAATTTGTAATTGAGCTCCAAATTGTATTTATTCAAAATTTTCCCGTAAAAAGATGTAATATATTTATTTAAAATTTTGGGTTTTTTAAAAATATTTATTCACAAAAAACTATGAATATTTAACGAGTATTCATATTCATTCAAACAAAATTATTTTTTATATAAACTGAAAAAAAGCTCCAATAAGCAATTGTTATCCCTTAACTATAACCGGCACTTTGATGACTTAAGTAAAAAAAAAAATAGAATTTTATTTATTTTTGTCATTGTAATATTCTAATTTTATGAAGGAAATTAAAAAATTTTGAAAAATATTTTAGAAAGCAATACATTTTTTATTAAAAAAATTTTTTTTTCAAATCGAGCTACTTTCCACATTTCGCAACAAAAAAACCCTATATTTCACGATAGCTGTTATATCTGTTTACAAGAAAATATTTTGTTTTTTTATTTCAAACCACCCCTTCCCTTGGAAATGTTATACTCGTCCGATCGAAGGAGCTTTACGCGAATTGCTCTATAGTTTAAACTTTTTAATTAATCTATTTCAAAATTTACAAATTTACAGTTTGAACATTGTAAATATTACACATACAAAATATAAGTTAATTCTACGCAGTAGTTAATTTAAAAAAAAAAATCTTAATTTTGTGCTTATTTTAGACCCTGTCAGGATGGTTAGACCCCTTAAATCCGACTGAGTACCTCCGTGGTATACTTTGCGTAATTAAACAAGTATACAACAGTAGTTAGTAGTAGTCAATAGTATAGTAACTATCAAGTTTTTCTCGAAGTGCTTAATGAAACAAAAATTTTATTATAGTGTTTTAAAAATGTCTTGACTTTAGCTACAACAATATGTAATAAAAAATAGAGGTTTCTATTTACAAAATTCATGTTTGACTTTAACTTGATCTTGGTAACGCTCCATATACAAAATCTGTTATTTCCATCTTCTTTCCCCCAAGAAAACCTACAACTTTTATACAAACTTTTTCCTAAATCTCTCTTAGTTTCTGAGATATCTGCCTGAAGCGATTTAAATGCTTCATCTTGTATATAAAATCTCATTGTGAGATATAAATGAATTTATAAATCGATGCAACTATTCATCTTAAATAATCTTAATATTTGATCAAACTTACTGTATATTAATAGCTTGTTTAAATAAACTTATAGCCTTCAAAAGCTGCCCGTCATCTTTGAGTAAATTACCAAGATTGTTCATAGCTTGAGCATAATTTGGATTTAATCTGTGTGTAGTATAAAGAAAATAAATATATAATAAATTTCTTAAAAGAAAAGAGATTTTAGAAAAATAAATTTTAGAATTTACAACTTTATATAGACTGTATACAGTACCGTAAAGCCTCTTGATATTCTAATTTGGCAAGGTTAATGTTTCCTGCATCTGCAGCATTTTTTGCGATATTATAATGCACTTTTGCATTGAGAGGACATACATCTAATGCTGATTGAAAAAGCAGCTTCTCATTTTTCCATTGAGTACTCCTTATCCAAGAACGTATAAACAATAATACAATGAGCATTGTATATGCTGACAATGACGTTTTAGGCAAAGAAAATCGGGCGGAAAATTTCTGTAAACCGATAACAACCAACAAGCAATATCCCGCCGAAGGAATATACAATACTCTCTCTGCCAAAACAAATCCAACATTGAAGAAGATATTACTAGCTGGCAGAAACGGACAGATCAATATTGTAAGTCCCATAATTACATATCTGTAAAAGTTACGTATTTTACACATGTATCATTCTNTATATATATATATATATATATCTTTTTAATTTAAAAAAGGTTTCAGATTACCTTAAAGTCTTATTTTTATGAGAGATAAACGTGTACATTATTAATGTTCCAAACATGAACCAGAAAATAATGACTACAAAAGTTCTATAGTCATAGTTGGTGATCAAAGATATACAACCCATTGACCAATCAAAACAGAGCCATATAGGGCAGATAAGTAACCATATATTCAAGCAATAGATATAGTTATAATTAAGTATACGAAGCAATACGTTATCCATAAAAGATGCTGGATTATCTACTGATTGAAATTTTGGAACTGAAAACCCCATAATACTGAATCTTAGAAGCAAAAGTATTATTGCAATAAAAATAAGTGCAGCAAGCCGTAACAAAATATTTTTATACTTAATGCAGTTATTTAAATTTTTATCGACATGTTTAAATAAAAAAAAATTAATTACGTCAATTGGATATATTTTATTCACAATAACTATATCATATATTGCGCAAATACCCTAAAAGATAAAGACAAGTATCTGTTATTGTTATATTTAAAAAATTTAGTTTAAGAACACAATTTTAATACTTACAATAGCAGTAATACCAGTTTCTTTACACAGTATCGCTGCAGTTATGCAAATAGTAAAACTGAACATAGCAACCCATGCATGTAATATATTTTTTGCATATATCGTATGATTATACAACAAGATCGATAGCCATGTAAACAAACCACATAATAATTCAGCACGTCCGACAATTCCAGATACCTAACGTACGAAGAAATAAATATAATTATAGTATATTCTGATATATAAGTACTGATATATAAAGATTAACCTGGGAATAGTCATCTAATTTTTTCACATGAATGATCACATGAATTTTTTTACAGTTCACTGTTATTAACTACATATTGTATATTGATTGTTGTATAATTTTTTAATATTTGAAATCATTATGTATATACATTCTTAATATTCAATATTTTCTTAAAAAAAGAGAAAAATAGATACAAATTACTTGATCTGTAATCTATTGTAACTATTATAACTGAACTTTAGGCCCTATTTTATAACTCTTAACGACGTGTTAATATCATTATACTGTCGTTGCTAACTTTTTTACTATAAAACTACCAATACTGCCGTGTGTTAAGAACTGGTTTTACCATTTTAGATTAGCTTGATTAGTCAATTAAATATCAACTGTGACTCATTAATTCTTACGACAATGTTGTATTTTATATGAATCAAGATGATGAAACTGAGGCCTTAAAAGTATAGAATAGGGACATCAGTTTCTTATTCTGCTGGGATATAAAAATAATTTCAAATTAATATAATTTCCAGGTATATATATATAATGATAATGATGCATTTATAATTATAATTACAGCTTCTGTATGAATTGGATGAACTGCAAATAAGGCTGCGGCGTAAAATGAAATGCTCCGTCCTTCTGGTCCCAAAAATATATTGTATACAAATAAAGTTAGTAGACAAATCATACTATGCAATATTATATTTACTACATGATAGTCCTGCGAAACTAAGTCTTGTCGTAACCAGAATTGTAATCTACAGAGAAAGAGAGGAAATTAATTTTTATAGTTTCATGACAAAGTATCATTATATATACATATAATATATGTAAATATAGTGTTCCAGACTATTCATGTACTCCTTTTAAAATGAAGGGAAGTGATCTTTATGAGAAGTATCAAAAATTGTGATAAGTATATCGAGTACACAGAATCGAATGATGATATATTCAACTTCCGGTTTTGATCGGAAATGAAGTATCCAAACAGGAAGTTGTTTTTTAAAAATGGAACATAGTATTTTTTATTGCAGATTCTACGCGAAAAAACTCGAAACTTTCGTCTTAAACATTTTCTTGTTGAATGCTTTTATTGATCTTGAAATAATTTTGAAAGTAAATGGAAAAATAAACTTTAACTGCTGTAAGCGTAACTCAATCAGAGAAACATGGTAGATATCTGATCTCGTGTTTATCTCTATGTGTATGCGCGCGTATATTTGCATGCGTATATGCGTACTTGCACACAAAATACCCATGTGTGCAAACATGTAGGTACGTATTCAAACGCGTGTGTGCACATGCACCAGGGTTGTTACTAAAGGTGTGCGGGTATCCGAAATTATGGGCAGCCTCGAGTTCGGATCAGAAATTTTTTTCAGGATCGGGTCGGAATTTGTTTCATAGGACAATCGAAATCAAAATTAATAAAATTTTTTCATGATACCTTAAGTAGAGTGGAAGAAGAAAAATAATCATATTTTCATTTCGACATAAATAAAGAAATGCAAATTTATTTTTCGGAAAGAATTCTTCGGCGAAATATCAATACAATAATAGATATGTGGAAATGCAATCATACAAGATTTCCAATATTGGCAGCAATTGTAAAATAATATATTTTTGCAATTTATATATACGAGGGGTGTTCAAAAAGTAAGTTTCCCTGCTCCGGGAAAAAAGCAAAACACAATTTTTAGGTTAAAGTAACATATGTATTTATTGTTTGACTTATAAACTATTTTTCTACATAGTCCCCTTGGACTTGAATACATTTTTTATATCTGTTCTGAAGCTTTGACAAACCTAGTTTATAAAAATCCGTGCCCTGTTTTTTAAAGAATAATTTAACAAAGTCTTTCACTTCATCATTTGAATTGAACTTTTGAAGTGACTTTTATCTTTTTCCTAAGTTAAAGGAAAGTTTGGGTGGCCATCACTTCAATTCAAATGATGAAGTGAAAGACTTTGTTAAATTATTCTTTAAAAAACAGGGCACGGATTTTTATAAACTAGGTTTGTCAAAGCTTCAGAACAGATATAAAAAATGTATTCAAGTCCAAGGGGACTATGTAGAAAAATAGTTTATAAGTCAAACAATAAATACATATGTTACTTTAACCTAAAAATTGTGTTTTGCTTTTTTCCCGGAGCAGGGAAACTTACTTTTTGAACACCCCTCGTATATCATGAATTATTGTCCTTGTGGACTTTTAAATTTAATTAATTATGCTATAGTTTAAGTGGAAAACCCGAAAGATCATGAAGAAGTATCACATTTATGTCGTTAAAAAGTTTCTATGATCACTGTTTGACCCGATTTTAAATTCGGGTACATGAAATTTACGAGTACCTGAACATTACAAATATTCGGATCCTGACCTGATCCCAAAAAAAAATTCCCGACCGATCTGAACTCGAAATCTAAGATATCCGCATACCCCTAGTTGTTACGTTTTAAACATTTATGTTTAAAACATTATTTTTTAATGTGTTTTTAACACTATTTATAGATTTATGCAATATTAAATTATTAAATTTAATTAAATTATTACTTTTAATTTGAGCATGTAATATAATAAAATCATGCAGTGAATAAGGCCAAATTCTGCCTCGCGATGGAACCTAAATCTTTAAAAATCTTTCGTTAAGATTTAAGAAGTATGAAAATAATTATTTATCCGAGAAGTGATAAAAAAGAGAAGTGATGAAAATAATTATTTATCCGAGAAGTGATAAAAAAGTTGTGAGAAAGTTGTAAGACTAGAGCAGTAAGCTATTGGCTTTGATATTGCGTACAAACGGTGGCATATACAAACTTTAGAAAATCACATCTGTACAATCAAAATAAAGTATTTTGCATTTTTTTTTAACAAATTGTTTTTTAACTTTTTTATTGATTTGAATTGAATATTTATTTCTTTTATAATGTGGGTTAATAATTAATAATAATAATAATAATAAATAACATTTAATCATTAAACATAAGTAATCCATGTGCACTTTTTATTTATATTAGCGAAAAGAATATGAAATTGCAACAAGAAACAATGATATATTGAATAAAGCATAAGCACACATCTGAGATAGATTGATTTTCACATCTGAGATAAATTGATTTTCATATATATATGCGAATGATCGAACGCGATCATTATATCTTAAATTTAATAAAATTAAGAATATTGTATTATTCGAAAAATCTAAACTTTGATCGATCATTGGCACTCTTTATTGTATTTATGTTGTACACGGTCGGGTCTTATTCCTAAAGTGTAAGCATCCAAAATGTAATCATGTTTGTGTCTGTTGTGAAATAAAATATTAAATATCTCAATAAAGCTTTTTAGGCTTTCACGGATATTATCTTCAAAGATATCAGAAGATTTGTGGGTTGTCACTGTGTTTTCATCTATTGCTAATACCAACGTTTTGTGAACTTTGCCGTTCACTTCATCAGGACAAGGAGCGCACTTATACTGAGCTGCTCCTCTGAAGAAATATCTCATAACTATTAATTTTTTTTTATAATCGTAACCTTGATATTTTTATGAACAAAATAATGAGATGAATCAATTGGTGTAAAGAAAATAAATAATTGTTTTTAAAAAATATGTAGGCACAATGGATAATTTTTTAAGTAAGCAATTATGTGTTTCATGTTATTAAAAAATATGTATGTCAGTAATTTAATATTTGTACTTGAAAACATATAACATATTTATAAGAACATGTTTTTAATTTTCTACAACAATGTTTCAACTTTATTTTAGAAAATAATAAAATATAGTATATATAATGATATGTAAATATCAGTAGTATATGTAATTTAATTCGTTGAATTTGCAAAAAATTTGCATGGATAGGAATCGATCGGACACGAAATATTAAGATATTTTAGAAAAAGTAAGTTTTTTAATAAGATTTAATTCTTTGTGAAAAATTGTATAAATCTTTTGTAAAAGAAAATGTTTAAAGTGAAAAAATCTACTTTAGACTGTTTGTTAAATTTTTTCCAATGATGTTTCATTAAAGTATTATGTTTTAAAATAAAACAAATAAGCAAAAATATAAATTTTCAACTTTATATAATTAAAAAAAATATATTGTAAAGGCATAATTCGAATGTCAATTAAAAGCTGTATCGTTCCTCTTTAAAATTCAATTTTAAAAACTTCTCTACGATTATTTTTTTCCGAGATTCTTGAAAGTTTTTGTAAAATGTGAGAAAATAGTAAGCATTCTCAAATTCTTACATAATATATATAAACGATAGTGTAATTCACACGGCACACACATGTGCATACACATATATTTTTTTATAATTATATTTAATAATATTCTTTTACCTGAAACTAAGTATGGTGAAAGGTCTATATGATTTGTGGCTTTGCTTGTGGGATAATTTAGTACCCCAAAAGTCATTTTGAAATATATCCCAGAACGGTGTCTTACGTACATCAACATTATTGACAATAGCCTCGGTATCATCAAAAACAAAGTCTCCGTTATAACTGTTAACAAAACAAAGTGACAAAATCACAATTATCCATGGAGAAAGCGATGGTGATACAGCTGAAAATGTACAAAATATCTCATTAAAGTGTTTTTATTGTCATGCGTAATTGTGTATTAAGTGGTAATTTACCTGGTAAATAAGTATTTATTTTACTTTTCATAATACTCCGAACAAACACAGATTGCTATTTTTGTTTATTATCGTAGATATATATGTTTAGATACAGTTTTCTCTCTTGTGATCAGGTGTTATAATTGTATCTTTTTCTTCATCTTTTTCTTAAATTTTAATTGGCACTTTCTTCAGTCGAAAATAATTCGACCAATATTTCAAGATATAATATACATATTTTTTTCTATAGCCGAATCCCGATGCATGGTGAGAAGATTGCGTAGAGTGCATCCACAGACTTCTATATATATTACTAGACTGCTAACTCCTTAGGACTAGAGAGCCTACAATCAGTGACGCCATACGGGTATCACTTGTGATTGGTCCGCCATATTTTAGCCATTCCCTCCAGTTTTTTAAACGCATTATTTTCTAAATTTTGAATTCATGCTAAAAAATGCTCATAAATTGTGACAAATTCAAAAATGATAATAAATAAATATTGTATATAAAATAATAAAACTTTTACATATATTATTTATTATAAAATTTCATTTATTTTGTACTATTGCAATATTGTACATTTTGTAATATTGCACATTACTTTATACAAAATGTTATTTATTGCACATTATTTGCGCTATTTAAATACGTTAGTTTATTATCCATTCTCTATTCCTACATTTTAAGAGCAAAATGCATCTGTAATAATGTAAAAGAAATCAAAAATTCAGAAAAATATTATATATGTATATACCATTTCATGAAATATTATATATTAAATATCGTAATTATCATATTATTTGATTTAGACTCACAATGCAATGATAAATAATTGAAAAGATTACGACAAAAAGAGAAAGAATTAAATTTGTAACCAATGTGATGACTATACATATATTTAGTGCCAAGACACTACTGTGTCTTCCGATATTATAATTAATCTGTGTATATTTTATGTTACATTTTTATTTTAATATTTTAAATACATTATTTATAAAGAATAAATTACTTTACCTCACATACAGATGAATTTTTTGACGGTATCCAATTTTTATATTTGCCATTTATACTCTTTAACCAATTCGTTCGGCATTCTGTGTCTTTCGGAATTATTTTCATAACATATCCTTTTTTTAATGAATTGTTACAAAACGATATTGTACATCCAACCATATTTCTAAAATAATTTCGATAATTTTATTTTTATCAATGTACCTTTACGTATCTATGTCGTTCAATACTGTTGCACCTAACTCTAAAACTGACAGTCTGTTGGATAGACTGAGACCGTATATCTCTTTCTCTCTCGTAGAATTTCGCTAAAATGTGATGTCATCTCTCGTATGGCGCCACTCTGATTATAGGCTCTCTATTTAGGACAAGCTTATGTGAAATGGACCCCGAAGTATAGTATTTCTGCGCATGCGTCACAAATATACTCAAAGGAATGCAGTATGGCTGTGTTTTGTATCAACTGTTCATATGCTAAACGTATAACCTTATGAAAGTGGTGTGATCTCATAGCGAAAAATATTGTTTCTTTTGGAAGAGAAAGAGTTCAAGTAAAAATATTGGAAAGACAATTGAAGTAATAATTGTAGTAATTGAAATAAAAAATTGTAGTATTAGTAAATGTGTATAAAAGATGTAATCGTATTCAATTTCTTATAAATTAATATAATTTATAATATGGATTATGAAAATAAATATTTGGTTTTAATACTGTTAAATTAGATTAATCTGTCAAAATAGTGTGCTGATGTGTGCGCTTGTGCAGATATACGTCACGCAGTCACGCGGAGCGGTTCCCGACGCATGCGTATAATGTTACAAAATTGGGACATGTTACCACTTTTTCAAACAAGTTAGCAGTCTAATAGTATACAAGTTTTAATATATTTCGTCATCCATCATGAGCAGGTAGAATGAATCGAACTGAGTCGAAAAGTCATCTATCATTTTACGTAATAGATATTAATTATTAAAAATTGCTAAATATTGATCTTGAATAATTGTTTACTCAAATACTATCAACTTTATAGAAAAACTGCAAGAAACAAAAATCTTTTTTATTTATTTTGGAATTTATTTTCTTCTCATAGAACTCTAAAAATTTTTTCAGAATTTTTTATCAATTTTTTAGTATTGCACTTTCTTATTTTTACCAACATGAGAAAATACGGTATTAAAAAATTCTGAAAAAATTTTCAGAATTTTATGAGAAGAAAATAAAAGATTTTTGTCTCTTGCAGCTTTTCTATAAAGTTGATAGTATTTGAGTAAAAAATTATTCAAGACCAATTTTTAGTAAGTAATATCTTGTTGCTATTGCGAAAAGTGCAAAATGGTAGAGGACTTTTCGACTCAGTTCGATTTACTCTACCTGCTCATGATAGGTGACGAAATATATTAAAATCACCCATATAAAAGTCTGTGGGTGCATCCGTAATGGAAAAGATAACATAGCCCGTATTCGTATATTACTGCCAGTTGTCAATACAGGCTATGTTCCAAAATTTACTGCCAGTACTGAAAATCTATAATGCACATGACGTAAATTATAGATTTTTACTGGCAGTAAATTTTGGAACACAGCCACAGTATAGTAACAGAAACTATAGATTCTCAGTACTGGCAGAAATGGTGCGGTTCCATGGTGCGGAATTGGCGGAACGTTCGTGATTGGTCATGGATCCATTCCGCCAATTCCATCGTTTTCTGTTGCGCAAATTTATTTCTTTTGCAGATTCCGCCTGCGTGTGTGCGTGTGCATATACATGTACCTATAAAAATTAACCTCATTAAGCTGATTTAAACGGAGAAAAGTGTCTTCTACAAGTATATAGTTAATCAACATGCTGAGGCATGTCAGATTCCTGGGTGTTCTCCGGGTGTCATGTCATCTTTGTTTAACGTTCGGTAATAACAAGAATAGAGTGATATCTAGGTGGGACTCGGATGGTAATCTGGGCTGCGTTCGGGAATTATCCAGATAACTCTAAGCTATAGGTTACGTTATGTATATTATAGCAAAAATGCACATTATAGTGTGGCGTAATTCCCGAACACAGCCCTGAAGGTAATTAAGTCTCCACATAAATAGAGAGGTCAATATGGTTAGAATACGAATGTTGTATAAATAATATACAGAAAGACGAAAATGTAAATCAAAATCAAAATGGGTACACAAAACGAAATCGACAATGTCCCTGTATGTATGTGTGATTTCCGATTCGTAGAAATTTATTTTCCTATGTCCCATTGAGCGGAACGGAATGAAGCCACGGCTAAGCATAAACGTTCTGCCAATTCCGCATTGCGCAAATTCCGCACCATGGGACCGCACTATAAAGGTGTCTTTTCATACTAATGCTCCATGCTCATTTTCAGCGTCAAAATAGGTCACATGATCAAAATTGCCGTTGATAACGAAAAGCGCAAAAGGGTTATAGCGTCAAATTTTAAGTGTCACAGATCACAGTGTCAGCCGCAGTTCAGTCTTTAGTCTTTGCAGTGATAGAACAGAATTATAGAAAATATACACTTGTGAACTAATTTGGATACTTGACATTATGACGGAATTTGACAAAAAAGATGAAAATTATAATTAAAATTAATATTTTCGAAAGTTACGAAGATTATTATATTAGTAAAAGAATATGTAGCATTGCATAGTATAACTTCTAATTTAATATAAACGACGTTATTAAAATTTTCTTTTTTTGTTTTGGTATGGATATTAGAGTGTAAATAATCATTGAAATTATGTTTTACTAATATTTCTCTTTATATCTTATTGATTTTGATACTTTCGTCCAAATTATTGGGAGTGTGAATAAGTTCTCGCCGTTTCACCATCAGATGGCGATATAAAAAGTTTGTGTGTATAATTAAAGATGATGACGCCTCTATATTGAAGTTCTATAACCTATGTTAAGAATCAGTGCATGTCTTTCCTTTAACCTATAAAGAACATTTTCTTTTCGTCCCATAAAATATGTCAAATTTCGTGCCAAATAAACCGTTTTTGCGGGGAATTTTACTGCACTATTTTATTCAGAAGAAATCTGCAGCTGAAGCGCACAGAATTCTTGTAGAAACCTATGGTGAACATGCTTTGTCGGAAAGAACATGCAGAGATTGGTTTAACCGATTTAAAAATTGTGATTTTAATCTTCAAGATAGAGAACGCAGTGGTGCATCAAAAAAGTTTGAAGACGAAGAACTGGAAACATTACTTGATGAAGATCCATGTCAGACGCAATCCGATATTGCACAATTATTAGGAGTTGATCGAACAACAGTTTCAAAACGTCTGTCAGCATTAGGAATGATACACAAGGAAGGATCTTGGGTACCACGTACGAACTGAAGCCGAGAGACATCGAACGGCGTATTGTCACGTGTGAACTGCTGCTTCAACGACAAAAAAGGAAAGGTTTTTTACATCGTATTATCATTGGTGATGAAAAGTGGATATACTACAGTAATCCCATGCGTAAAAAATCGTGGGTTAAGCCGGGCGAAGCAGTAGCATCAACGCCAAAGCGGAATATACACGGTTCCAAGCTCATGCTCTGCATTTGGTGGGATCAGCTGGGGGTAGTGTACTACGAGCTGCTCCAACCCAACCAAACCATCACAGGAGATCTCTATCGACGACAATTGATGCGTTTGAGCCGAGCATTAAAAGAAAAACGGCCGCAATATGAGCAAAGACACGATAAGATTGTTTTGCTCCATGATAACGCTCGGCCACATGTCGCAGCACCGGTCAAAACATACCTGGAAACGCTGAAGTGGGAAGTTCTACCCCACCCGCCGTATTCACCAGACATTGCGCCTTCTGACTACCATCTATTTCGATCGATGACGCACGGCCTGTCTGAGCAGCAGTTCACATCATACGAAAATACCAAAAATTGGATCGATTCGTGGATAGCCGCAAAAGAAGTGTCGTTTTTTCGACGTGGAATTCAAATGCTGCCAGAAAGATGGAAAAAAGTTGTCTTCAGCGATGGGCAATACTTTAATTGACTTGTTTTTTCATTATGTTTTTTAATAAAAGATTTATTTTCACAAAAAACGGCGAGAACTTATTCACACTCCCAATAATAAGTAAGCATATATATTCTGCAGATTTAACCTAACCTAACTTTTTATTTTAGAATGATAAAAAAATTGAATAATTTTAGAATAAATGTTTAATTAATTAGAATAAACATTTAATATAACAAACTTATTTACAAATAAATACTTACCGCCTCTTCAGATTCCATCTTGTTTAAATCTAAATCTAGCCACTTGTCGTGTTCTTCTTTTTGTATCTATCACTGTATTTCCGACTTGTCTATTTTGCTTGTCACGTTGACGCTAGAAATTGAATATCCAACTTCTCCTTCTTGATGCAGCGTCACAATAGATAGTCACGTGCATAGAACTTATAGTAAATGGAAGGGAGATACGGACGTTGAGCTGTGAGCAACATCTAAAGGACAAAAATATCTTTCTATCCTGCTCAGTAACTGTTCTTTATGCGCATGACCTTCCTCCGCCAATAAAAATTTCAGATGCCAACACATAATCATATTGTTTACTTAAAATTTTTATGAGACGATTTTTTGTTTATTGATAAATATAAACGCGATTTTATTATAACTTCTTACATAAAATGGTTCAATATTGCATTTTGTGTTGTAATCAAAATAATGTCTTACCACAAGTAAGTGTTATACAACCCGTAATTATCAATAAATATTTGTATTCTCGCATGTTTTATATTGAAAAACAGAGGAAAATTAACGATTCCTTCGGAAGATGTAGTAAAAGTTATAGGCGCGTACAAAAAAATTATAAAAAAGAATAATCATTTTATTTTTGTCAAACAAAATATTAAAGATTTCTTAACGTTAAAAATCATTAATGCTGTGATTGATTATGCTTTTATATATTATGTTTGAACATAAAAGAAACCAAAAAATTTTCGATAATAAAATAAAGCTGAAATGACGCTGAAAAAAAAACAATACATTAAATATTAAAAAATGATACATTTTTGTCATTAGTAAATTTAAAAGTATTTTTAATTTCTTTTGAATTAATTATTTATAAGTATTGTTTTATTAGTTTTTAGTGATTATATAGATAAGAAAAGTACAATTATATCAATTATATACGAGATATAAATGATTACTATATAATTGACTATTTTTACTATATAATTACTATATAATTTACTATATAATTGATATCTCGTATATAATTGACATAATTGTACTTTTTTTATATACTCTTTATAATTCGAGTCATATTCTGTATAATTCAACATACATATATTCTTATATCTTATCAAGTGATTTTTCCTTTTCATTCAATAACTTCAATCTTTCTCCTTTAATATACAGTTTGCAGTTATTTTATGTTTTATAAAATAAATTAAAGAGAGAACTCGCAGTAACTAAAACACCACGCCTCACTTGACACATGCGCGAAAAAAAGAAAAGTCACAAAAGAGCAGAACAGAAATACATCTTGGGTGCGTTCCGAGTTGCGCATGAAACGCATAGACTGCATTACTGGTGCGTAACGCTTTGAAATCGTTCCGTTTAGTCAATGCGCGTGAAGTTATTCGAAACGATTTCCTATGCGAGTTCAAGATGGACGCTATACAAGACGTCAATAATCGATTTCCAGTAATTGTAATTTCTTCGTTAATATTTTTAAAGAAAAATGATGAAAATTCCGATGATAGTTCCGAATCGAGCGACAGTGAAAATGAAGTCGAAGACATATCTCTATGCAGACGTTATTTTTTCTATTAATGGTAGATAAATCACATGGAAAACAAATTGGAATTGAAAAAATTACAGATTACGTCGATCGCGTAATTACAACAAAGTTACGTTTAAAGAACATTTTAGATATAATAAATATTTTAATATAAATGTCATTAAGTTACAAAATTGTAATGTTATTCATTTGGTTTTATTAAAATCATGATCTTATATTCTAGACTATATCCAGCTACATTTGAGATGGTTTTGTCACTGATTGAACCAGCATTAAATGCTACAGGAATCACAATTGATAGAAAACCAATTCCAGCAGAAAAGCAATTATATATTGCTCTTTAGTTTATGGCTACTCCTGATTCGTATAGGTTTGTATTATCATATCGTATTTAATGCATCTTCATGTATGTTTGTGTAACTTATAGTTAGAAATAAGAATTCTTAAAGAAATAGAATTCTTTTGAGTAGTGTATTATATTATATTACATTATATTTTATTATATTCTTATTATGTTTCTATCCTATTACATTCTATTATCCTATTATATTATATTATATTTTTATATTCTAAAAGAATAGAATAATCATCTATATATTTACTTTTCTGGACTGTTACAGATCAATTTGTCTCAAATTCGGAGTTGGCAGAGCAACTGCTTTTAGGGCCGTAAGACGTGTTACTTATTGCTAGTGCACTTTATTGTATTGCATCTCAATTTATACAGTGGCCTAAAGAAGATGTTGCTTTCAATGTCATGGAATGTTTCGAAAAGACTTGTGGTTTTCCAAATGTCATCGGTGCCATAGATGGAACACATTAAAATTCGAGCTCCGCCAATTGATTCAGCTTTTTATATAAATCGGAAAGGTTTTCCATCCTTAAATGTCCATCTAGTATATGATTCACGTGGCCTTTTTAAGCACTGCTATGCAGGAGAAATAGGATCAGTTCACGATGCTCGAGTTTTTCAAAATTCCCCAGTAGCACGTTTTCTAGATATGCCTAATGACTCTCATATTATCGGATATGCTGCGTATGTAATTCATCCGCACCTCTTGGTCCCGTTTCGAGACAATGGCCATTTGTCAAACCGATAAAAAAATTTTAATTATTGTTTATCATCGACAAGGGTGGAAATTGAACATGCGATTAGACAATTAGAAATACGTTTCAGGATACTTTTAGATTGTCTATCTTTGACGGATGTCAAAAAAATTCCAGAATTCGTAATAGCGTATTGCGTGTTACACAATATTTGCATCTTACAAAATGATGTAATGACTGTTGGCGTCCGACATTATGAAGAATTATAGGCACCTGTTTGTAGTGATAATATTGATACGGAAAATGTTAAAAGAATAAGAATAATGAATGCATTGCAAATGAAGCTCGTCAATAACTGATAATGAACACTAATCGATATAATATAATGATCAATAATAAACATTTTAAAAATATTCTTTTCAAAACCAAAAAAATTGTTGAAATATTTTTAATCAATAAACAGATATTAATTACAATTTAATTTTTATTCATATTATACTATTCTTACATTATATTTCAGTCTTATAGTAGATTTATTCGCGTTGCTTGAAATTCTTACAATTTTTGGCAAACTTAACAAGAGATAAATTTATAATCAAGAGTTGAAGCGAGAGAAAGCAAAGGTTGTGAGTGCAAAAACATTAGCAATGCGAATAGACCTATTGTATTACAATACATTTGTACTTCTTCCACATTTTAAAAATATTTTTCACGTTTCAAAAAAATAAACATTTCTTTTTAAATAAATTGATGGATGAGCCTTATTATTATTCATAAGCGGAATAACATACACATATTATTCGTAAATAAAATAACATAACGTTACGTAACTTTGAGATTTAACATCTTAAAACTCATAATTAAGATAAAATAAATTATAAAATATATAAAACAAAAAACTTTCAAGGCTTCAATTAGTAATGCTCAACTTTAACTTAGCTTATATTTTGTTAAGAAATTGTTGTAATATTGATATTAATGACTTCTGCATTTCCATTTGTTCCTTATGTTTTCTGTCTCATTGTTTTCTTCGCGCCTCTTTTCTTTATTTGCCTCCCGTTTTTTAATATCTTCTTTTCTTTCTTCTTTTTCTGCCATAATATTGGCTAAGAACTCTTCCATAACGTTTTCAATTTGTCTTCTCTTTGTTGGCGGCTCTGTAATGAATAATACGAAAACAATTATTATGTTGATAAATAACAATCGAATTAAATTAATTCCCTTCATCTTGCTTGCACATTTTGTACTTAAGTTACAAATGTATACTATAACTACATTCACGGCCCGATTTACGTCAAAGTTATAACATCAGATGTTATAACTTCAATATAAGTTGAGCCGTTTAAATGTAGTATACCTATAAAACAAAATCGTTTTTAAATCATCTCATAGCCATAATGACAGCATATCTAGCGAAAATAAAAATCGGAGCGTAAGTCGAATGTAAAAGGAAAGTAACAAAAGCGTAAACAAAACTAGATAGCAAAAATCGGAACAAAATGTAAGAGGCGTTTAAGTTTTTTTTATATTTCGTTGTTCCAATTTTTACTTCCTAGAAGCTTTGTTAACGTTTTTGTTATTCTCGCCTTACATTCGACTTACGCTTTTTAATTTCGTTAGGGATTTTATAAGATTACATAAGATCACAACTAAATATTATTTAGAATTATTGTAATCCATTAATATACAAATACAAAAACTTACCTTTCGATTCAAGAGACGAAATAATTGACAAAAATGATCCTTCTTCATTTGGGTCTGATGAACCTTCGCTTATAGCAATTGCAAGAGGTTTGATAGACGCTTTGTCGCCAAATAATGAATCCATGACCTAATACATAATAGGGATAATTAAATATTGTAATATATAAATATATCTTGGAGAGGGTTCCGATAATGCACATCGCTAATTGATCAATTTAAAATAAAATATTCTCATTAATATAGTAGTGAAAAATTATTAAGCACTGACTAATATAAGTGGATTTATGCTCTCAGCATGTGCGCTAACAGGATCCTCTCTCTTGTTGCATGACTNTGATTATCTTTTAACTTTTTCTTTTAACTGTCAAAAGTGTATATATATATGTATACATATATGTATGTATGTGTGTGTTTATGTGTATGTGTGTGTGTATGATAAAACATACCGAAAAAAATGCCCACTTTTTATTATAATTGCCACTTTTCTTATTCAAATCAATAATATTTTTATATGTCCGCTTCAAGTCGGACATTTTGGATGAACATTGAAGTGCTGTTACGTTATAAGCTGAGTTAGTTTCCTCCATCTGAGCTGCAATTTCAGCCCAGATTTTGTTGCTGCGCTTAGAACCATTTGAAAATTCTTCCTCTTTTTCTCTATATAATTCGATTAATAATAATACTGTTTTGTCCGGTCATACAAATGTTTTTGACTGATCTAAAAATTAAGCAAACACAAATTTTGGAGATCGATAAATTTTAGTTTTTATATATTCTTAAACTTTTATATAAAATTAAAGAATTTAATAGACGTATGAATATTTATACGAAAATTAAGTGTGCATCTTACCAGCATTGTTTTAATCAACAGCATTTTCATCAAGTGTTAAATCAATAGGTTTTATTAGCTCGTTATTACTGTTTTTATTTTGTTCTTTCGCAATAAGATTTAGCAAAAACATAGAGTCTATAAAAAATACGACACAAAATTAATATAACGTCTAATCTATACATTAAATAAATCAAGGTAAAATAATACCATTAATTTTATCTTGACTTTCTTTCGCCATATCCTCTTCATTTAAAAATAAAATTAATATTTCATTTTTATCCTCTAACAAGATTGGGAATTCATGCAATTGCTGTAATCACTGTTCCATTGCAAATCGTAAATATTCGTCTGTTCACTATTGTGTTGTCCATTACTGGTCCGTTACTCGTTCCGAATTACAAATCATGGGCATAGATCGCATCAGACGCATCAACTGCCTCAAATCTAAATAGAAGCAGTCAATGTGCTGGGAGGAGTGCTAAGAATAGTACAACTTAGGGAATTCTCAGCGCCAAAGCGCTTTTAATGCGCGCATTAGTTAAATCGGAATGACGATTTAACTAAAATCGCATTGCTAATCTAAATGCTTCGATTAGCAATGCGATCAACTTTCTATGCAGTCTATGTGCTTCATGCGTAACTGGGAACGCCATTCTGTCTCTCACGTATTCTAGTAATTTTACTAGAATACATAATATTTTATTTGCTAGAATAGCTAGATTTCTATAATTGTACTGTTGCAAAATCAAAATCCATGCATTTTTTCAGACAGAATAAGCTAAAATAAGTCAGAAATTGGATACGACGCATGGTGGTTCCACCATGTTTCGGCATAACAACAAAATAGCGTAAAAAGCATACGTAACTAGGCGGAAACTGATGTTCAAATAAAACGATATGTTTGCTGCATTCTCATTACTTGGATAGGTTATTCCAGTTCTATTACTATAAGTTATATGATCACGTGATACGTTTGATGCTGCTTCTCAGCGTCCTACGAGATGGCAATAGAAAGGAAGACTTGTGGGGGATTCTTAATACCTCACTAGCGCAGCGAGTGTAGAAAGCTTAAGATTTCGTTGGTAACGAGTTGCCTAGTAGCGTAAAAATAATAAAACAAAATTTATAACAGATCGATTAAGATATTCATCCTGTACGGACGTGTTAATTTGTGCTCGTGAAATAAAAATATTATTTACCAGTTACAAGAAAAATCTCAATATTTATTTCTCATATCACAACACACGACAAGCGTGGGCTTGTCTAGAGAATCTGACTTATCTATCGAGTTACTTAATCCCACATTGGTGACCCCGACGTGATAAAAAAAGGCTGTGGTGATATAAAAGGCCGTTGTGATACGAAAGGCTGACGAGATTAAAAGGCCGATGTGATCGAGAAGAAGAAGCAATTGACCGGTAACTGTTGTTCGAGCAACATCGAAACGAATTTGGTTTCGATCTGAGCAGAAGTGCACATTGCCGACGTCGTAGCCGATAAGGAAGCTTGTCGTCGACGTTGTAACCGATAAGGAGAATATCGCCGACGCAGTGGCCGTCAAGGAGGCCCATCGCTGACGTCGTAAGCAGCAACAGGCCCATCGCCGATGTCGTAAGCAGCAGGAGGGCCCATCACCAATATTGTGACCAGTAGCAAAGCTTCATCGCTGAGGCTGGGGTCAGCGGAAAGTTCTCGCCGTCGGAAGCACCGCAGGGACATTCAACGACAGGCGCACAGCGTTCCGCCGCCGTGGGAACCGCACGGGCCAACCCAGGAGCCGGCGTTCAGGACGTCATCGCCGTCGCCGCCATTGTGACCTGTGAAGGACGACTTTGCCACCGTTGTAATCGGGCAAGTCTGCATTGCTATAGTTTGAATTGTGAGCGTGCGCATTGCTTTAGTTTTTAGTGCGCATTGCTTTAGTGCGCGTAGTTCGATATTACAGAAAAGTAGACCCTCCGCGTATTTCTTCACGAGGTCATTACACGAATGTTAATAATTTCTCAAGTATTGACAGTTTAGTATTGAGCGATCAAAGTTTTATATAACGCGCGTGTAAGCGGTTTATATTTAAGGCCGTTAGGAAGTACTGATTATTCGCGAGCTTTGTCACGGTTGACGTATAGTCATGGCTCCTCCCACCAACGAGGAATTGCAGGAGCAAGTGATGCAGCTGCAAGCGATGCTTCGGCAAATGCAGGGCAATGTGGTCGGCAATGTCGCGCGCGTGGATTCATATAGGGTTCCGAAAATTCCGTCGTTCTTAATTAAAGATCCGGTGATATGGTTCATTCAAGTCGAGGCCACCTTCGAGGCCGCTCGAATCACAGAGCAAAAGACTAAGGCGCATCACGTAATTATGTCTCTGGACGCCGAAGCCATCGCGTGCTGCAGAGATTTCATCGCGGAGCCCGATGTGAACGAACCATATACCAAGTTAAAACAACGTATTATTGAAAATTTTTCGGCGTCAGCTGAAAGTCAACTGCGACAATTAATTAAAGGCCAAGTGCTTACGTCAGGGAAACCGTCGCAGATTCTCAGTCGACTTCGTAATTTGAATTCTGACAAACGATGTGACGACGCCGTGATAAAAACTGTGTTCTTTGAACATTTATCACCGCATATTAGAAGCATTCTTGCGACTACCGAAAGCACGGATCTGGACAAGCTAGCTAAGATGGCGGATAAAATAGTTGAGACCGTGGGTGATTCTGCACAATGTGCCGCAGCATCGTTGTCAGAATCTAAGCCGTCCAACTTAGAAGCTAGGATCGACCGTCTGGCTGCTGATATTGCCACTCTTGCGGCTGAGATCAAGCGATGCAGCAGATCTCAGTCGAAAGACAAGGCAAATAAAAATCGCAAGCGTTCCAAAAGCAGAAGCTCTCGTGTCTGCTGGCCGCATCGTACTTTCGGGGAACAAGCGCGAGTCTGTAAGGGAACTGAAAAATTCCCGTGCCCTTGGCCAAAGCCCAAAGCTTTAACGGATGGAAAGGCGGGGGAATAGAATCGTCTGCCACCGAGGAGACAGGTATGGCAGGCGTCGATTCTTCTGTCCGTCTCCACATCCGCGATCGAGTCACCGGAGAGTTATTCCTTGTTGATACGGGGGCAGAAATTTCGCTGCTTCCCAGCACTTACGCGAAGAACAAAACTCCGACCAATTTCAAACTTTACGCGGCAAACAATACGCGTATAGACACGTATGGGGAGTCGTTCCGAACGTTACATTTAGGGATACGCCCGATCACATGGAATTTCTGCGTAGCATCAGTTCCGTACCCGATTATTGGGGCCGATCTGATTGCACATTACGGTCTCCTTCCGGACCTTAAAGGTCGTAGACTCATCGATTCACAAAATAATGTGTATGTGTCGGGCATTGTCAAATCAGTACCACAGCTTGCCATTAGCACGGTCAATCCCAGTACGAAATTTGCGAACATCTTATCTGAATTTCCGGAGGTCACCGGTTTAGAACAGGCAACTCCGAATTGCAGTAGCGATGTTCGTCATCATATTATTACCACGGGCCCGCCAGTAGCCGAGCGCCCCAGGCGGTTAAATCCGGAAAAATTAAAAGCGGCAAAGGCTGAATTTCAACGGCTAGTCAAAGCCGGTATTTGCCGTCCGTCTAGTAGTCCATGGGCAAGTCCCATTCACATGGTACCGAAAAAAGACGGATCTTGGAGGATCTGCGGCGATTACCGCCGTCTGAACGCAATTACCGTACCGGATAAATTTCCCGTACCGCACTTGCACGATTGCTCCTCCAACTTGAGTGGGAAAGTTATTTTTTCAAAGCTAGATCTGTATCAGGCATATAATCAAATTCCAGTGGCGCCGGAAGATATTCCGAAAACGGCTGTAATCACGCCTTTCGGACTATTTGAATATCAATTTATGACATTCGGTCTTAGAAACGCGAGTCAAACGTTTCAGCGTCAGATCTTCCGCGCTCTAGGCGACCTGGAATTTGTTTTTGCTTTTATCGACGATATACTCATAGCGTCGACGTCTCTTGAAGAGCACGAAGCTCATTTACGAATAGTTTTACAAAGATTAAAAAAATTTCATTTACGACTTAATGTAGATAAATGCGAATTCGGCAAGCAGGAATTAGAATTCCTCGGCTTTATAATTAATAGCGAAGGTTGTAAACCTACACTCGGGAAGGTTCAGGCTATTCGCGATTTTCCAAAGCCTAATACGATAGTCGAATTGCGTCGCTTTCTTGGGCTTGTTAATTTTTATCGTAAATTACTGCATAATGCAGCTATCATTCAGGCACCGTTGAATGAGTATCTTCGCGATTCACGTAAGAATGATAGACGGCCAATTATATGGACGCCGGTGGCTGAAGAAGCGTTTAATAGGTGCAAGGAGAGTCTGGCCAACGCGACCATACTCTCTCACCCCTCTGATGCAGCCGAGACGCGCCTCGTTTGTGACGCGTCAGATTTTGCCATCGGAGCTGCCCTTGAACAACAGCTTAATGACTCGTGGAAACCGCTCGCATTCTTTTCGCGCAAACTAAATTCGGCGCAACAGAATTACAGCGCATACGATAGGGAGCTCACGGCAATCGCCGAGGCAATCAAATACTTCCGGTATTTCCTCGAAGGGCGAAATTTCAAAATTGTTACCGATCACAAGCCTCTCATTTATGCGTTCATGCAACGCTCCGAAAAGGCATCACCTCGGCAACAGAGACAACTTTCATTCATCTCACAATTCACCACGCATATCGAATACCTATCAGGCAACGATAATATCGTGGCGGATTCTCTTTCTCGCATCGAAGCTATTCGTTTACCTGCCGAGATCGAATTAAATGAGCTTGCACAGCAACAAGAACAAGACGAGGAGCTACGGTCCATCCGCGAATCTCCTGAATTTCCGCTTACTATGAAGCGAATTCAGTGGGGGCCGACGCATACTACACTTTATTGCGAAATGACCGGTGAGGCAATCCGTCCCTATATACCGGCATCGTTACGAGATCGCGTTTTTCACTTGTTCCATGACGCGGCTCATCCGGGCTCTAAAGTCACTGATCGAGTAATCCGTCAGCGATATGTGTGGCCTAATATGCATCGCGATATAGCTAAGTGGTGCAAAAATTGTATTGATTGTCAGCAGTCAAAAATTACTCGACATGTTCAATTACAGCCTGAAAAATTTGTCGCACCCGACGGGCGTTTTGAGCATGTTCACATGGATCTAATAGGTCCCTTGCCTGAATCGGACGGGTACAGATATTGTGTAACAATGATTGATAGATTTTCGCGTTGGCCAGTAGCAATACCTCTGAAAGACATTGAAGCTATTACAGTAGCACGTGCGTTTTACGACAACTGGGTAGCAAATTTCGGAGCACCCAAAACAATAACTACTGATCAAGGTAGCCAATTTGAAGCGCAACTCTTTACTGCACTTCTTCAGCTGATCGGCTGTTAACGAATTCGCACCACGGCATATCACCCCGCCTCGAACGGTATGATTGAACGATGGCATAGAAGCTTAAAAGCTGCTATTATGTGTCATACTAATGAAGGTTGGTCACGAGTACTTTCGACCGTACTATTAGGTCTGCGTACTCATGTCCGCCTTGACACCGGCGCATCGCCTGCGGAATTTATTTACGGAACGACGCTGCGCGTCCCCGGAGAATTTGTACTGCCGGACGATTTCACTCCTAGTTCGCAAATTTTTATTGAGGAATTCCGCGAGCATATGCGCAAGGTTAAGCCAATCTCGATAGAGCACAAGCACAAGAAACGCGCATTCGTATTTAAAGATTTATATTCGTGCTCCCATGTTTTTCTACGGGTGGGCGGTATCAAGAGAGCCTTAGAGCGTCCCTATACCGGCCCTCACAAGGTTATAAATCGTGTTTCGGATAGAGTTTTCGATATTGAAGTTAATGGTGCACAGCGCAGTGTATCAGTCGAGAATTTGAAACCAGCGTATGGTATATGCGATGACTTGTGTAGTACGATTCCAGAAGCAGGTCAAGCAGGCAATTCATTCAGCAACGAGCGACCAACTTTGAGAACTTATGCGCGCTCGAAAAGGAAAGTTACTTTCGCTATATAATTGTAATAAATCTTCCCTACGATAAAATGTAATTAACTTTAGACTGATACTTTTAAGATACTTTGTATGATATGTTGTATATATTTTACATTGTAAACTTAAGTGCCGGTATTATAAATGACCTATCACTAAGCGATATTCTGTTAACCGAGTAATAAGTATAAGGTTCAGATTCGTTGTCACTCGGGGGGGAGTATGTGAGGGATTCTTAATACCTCACTAGCGCTTTCTACCTCACTGTAGAAAGCTTAAGATTTCGTTGGTAACGAGTTGCCTAGTAGCGTAAAAATAATAAAACAAAATTTATAACAGATCGATTAAGATATTCATCCTGTACGGACGTGTTAATTTGTGCTCGTGAAATAAAAATATTATTTACCAATTACAAGAAAAATCTCAATATTTATTTCTCATATCACAACACACGACAAGCGTGGGCTTGTCTTGAGAATCTGACTTATCTATCGAGTCACTTAATCCCACAGACTTGTGGGAATAAGTGACTCGATTGATGAGTCAAATTCTCAAGACAAGCCCACGCTTGTCGTGTGATGTGATATAAGAGGTAATGATCGACACTTTTCTTGTAACTGGTAACGATGAATCTTTATTACTCGAGCTCGAATGAATATGACTGTACAGGATGAGCGCCATAATCTATCTAGCTTGTTATTTTTCTCGACGCTGCTTGTAGGCAACTCGCAACCTACAAAATCCCTAGGCTTTCTACACTCGCTGCGCTAGTGAAGTATTGAGAACGTAGTTCCCTACAGACTAAAGGTACATTCACATACAAGCGTCAAGCAACGGAAGCAGCAACCAATCAAAGAGGCGATTTTTACAGTGACGTAAAAAATATTTTGCCCATATTGCCCAACTAATTGGTTGATGCTTTCGCTGCTTGACGCTTGTATGTGAATCCACCTTGAGGAGACTCCACTCAGGGGTGCGATCCAAAACTCGACTCCGAGTAACGAAGTTAACTCTAATGCTGTTCCACGAAGTAACTAACCATATAGGCGGAGTTTATTTGTTTCAAAAATGGCCTAGGGGATCCTAGTTCCATTGAGGATTTAATCCGGATCAGAATGTAAGAACCAACCAACTACAGTCAAACATTCCTCTGTCGTTCGATTGTAACAGGGGAATACTCAACTGTAGTTGGTTGGGTCTTACATTCTGATTCGGATTAAACCCTCGGTGGAAACTAGGCCAGAATTAAGTATCCTTGGAATTAATTCTATAGCATTGTTCATTTTGTCTCTCGGGAGCTGCTCAGGATCGCCCCGAACGAACCCAACATACTTGAAACGTTCGATATTCAGCGTTATGTCGTACGACGGATATCATACGCAGTGTGAATCCTGCATTTCAAGTACGCTGGATTCGTTCGGAGCGATCCCGAGCAGCTCCCGAAAGACAAAACGAACAATGCTTATGTGTTCATTTATGCAGTTACTGCCGCAGATGTCGTTCATTTATTCTGCCTGCAAAAGCGACTGCAGCGCAGTTTGTTATTCGTTTACGCAGGGATGTATACCATCTGTGCAGTCGAAGATCGTACTCAGGATGCTTCATAAGAGTGCAAGCAGGATCAGGAAAGAGAAAACAACTATGGCGGACGTGCCACAGGTGTGAAGATGAAATTTGCATTTGCGCTTGTGTAACTCGGAATCGAATCCGAAGTATGGCGATAATGACCGATTGGACACAATTCTTGAATCACAACGCGCCAAAGCACCCAGTCATTGTTCTATTGTGCTTCCATAATGCTATTAACCACTATCAACGTACGACGAACACTTAGGGTGCGATTATATGAAGTTCGGTACGCGACACGCGATACAATAACTAATAGTAACTAACTAAGTAACTAGGAAATTGCGTACCACGTATCGCCTATTTCTTTCACTGATATTACATGGAGCGTGGTTTGCGCGCGGTTTGCGGCGAGGGCTAGTGACAAACTCATATTAGTATGAATTTTTTTTAACATTGTATATTAACTTATTTTTGTGCACATTTTATCGATATTTTTATTTTTTTAACAGATTTACTTAATAGTTGCGTTTAAATCGATTAATTCCATCAAAAAGTGCATAACAGTGTATAATAATGTGAGTTTGTTACTAGCCCGCAAACCGCGCTCCATGTAATATCAGTGAAATAAATAGGCGATATGTAGTACGCGGTTTCCTAATTGCTTAGTTACTATTAGTTACTATACCGCGTACCACGTATCGCTCTCCATGTAATCGCACCTACAGAGATACGTTCCAAAACTAGACTCCGAATAACAGAGTTAATTCTATGCCGCTCCAAAACGCAAGGTAACTGATCATATGGGCGGAGTCTATTCGTTCCAAAAATATAAATAACCTACCTCGGAGTCAACTCTATGAATCCTGCTTTCGAGGTGAAGGAGTAAGTGCGGTAAATGAAATTTAACGTATGAAAGATATACCTATTATTACTTGTGACATATAAAGATACTAAAATGGCTCTAAAATTAATTAAGGATGTGCATATATTAATAACTAATAATAACGGAACACCATTACAAGAAAATGATTCATTGTGGGTAATGAAGGTAAGTGATTCGAAAGTTTGTATCAAGATGTATGTACGTACGTATATAGTTTATCTCAGTTTATCTCTTTGTACTAAATAAAATATTAAATATAATATTATATGTACGTACGTATGTACTGTGACGTGACGTTTTCCGTCCGTCACAAGGGCCGCATGGCCTGACCGAACAGTGCAGTCTGGCGTCCTGAATCCTCTCTCATTTTTGGGGGGGGGCGGATGCACCTGCGTTTTTTTTTGTTGTTCTTTCCGCGACATTGTTTGCGTACCTTACGCGTTCCGCGTTGCCGTTTCCGTTTTTCTTTTCTTTGTTATTCCCGTATCGAGGGTAATAGAGGCCGGCGACTCCTGCGATCCCGACGGAGTGACGCTGCCTCACCGGAGAGAAGAGGAAGAAGAACGACCCGGGATGGGAGTCAAGAGACTACCGATGTGGATGGACCAGCCGGGGGCGCACGACACCTGACCCCGGGTTGCACGCAGGTGATATCCTTCTTTCACTATTACGTCCTTTTGGATTATCGCAAGGCATCTTTTATCGCACCCTCTTCCAGGCAAAGCGGATCGAGAGTCAGTACGTCATGACGGGGAAGGCCACTCTACGTCCAAGGACGGCGAGAGCCCCGGATAGGCACCTCGAGGCCACGAGGCGACCCAGAAGAGACTCCAGAGACCACTCGAATTTCGCGCGCCAGGACATGCGACAAGGGCATGACGCGGCTTCCGCGATTAGCGGAGCCGCGGAGCCACGCGCCAATCAGGCGCGATAAGGCCCCCTCGCGGGGATAATGAGCCCTGCGTGCGCCCGGAAGGATTAGCGCCCGGCATTTGAGCTGTGGCCCGTGTAGCGAGAACACGCGAGAGGACGAGGGACGTCAGCCACGCAAACGATATCAAGGTCGACCAGGACGAACACCTGCGTGGGAGATTCGGTGAGACGAGCGTCGCTACTGAAAAGTCGGTCGCCGGTTTCCGGGAGGCGTGAGTTTATCGGGATTCTGTCGGGTGTAAGATATTGAGTGCACGTGGCATTGCCGTGCGGTAGATTTCCTGAGAGTTAGAGTACGCTTGTCGCCTCCCGGCACGGCCCTTATCGTCGGGATAATTGTAATGCGTCCGCCAAGGTCACAGCCTCGTCACTCGTGTCGGTTTCTTTTTATCGCGGATTATATGTTACGTCGAATTTCCGTATCGTAGTATTGTCGCGTATCGTGCCGTCTCGAGCGTCTGTAGCGTAAGATCTGCATGTCTATTCGGCTCTCTGCGTCATAGTCAGTAACGACAATTCCTAATAGTGGTTAATAATTAGACGTATTCTGTAGTATCGAGACTGTATAGCGTCGAATTTGCACGTACTCGAGCCGTCTCCGCATCTCAGCTGAGCGGCGCGAGGCCCCGCGAGCGCGCACGAAGTCACGCCATGTCCACGCGGCAATCGTTGCCGAATTTCTTAGCATTTGCGAGGCGATGAAGTATGGTTCACATAATTCGCGAGAGTAATCCGGTGTGGCGTGAGCTCGTGTCGCGGGAATTTAACGGAGTTGATACGTCTAGCGTAAAATCTCGGGGCTTACGTAAGTCAGTTATCGCGCTCAAATAGAACTTACCGTCTCGATTGTATCGCCAGATGTAATTGGGAGTTGAAGACTCATCTAATATATTTGTTACTTTTGTTATTGTTAATCCGTGTGTATTTTATTCTCGCCCCTATTCGCTCCTCCAAACGCTCTATCCTCGACCGCGAACCGCCCCCTCTGCCATTTCCGAGACTGAGCTACCGGTTGAGAGCCCGTCGACATTCGCAGCTCATTAAAGGTGGCATAAAGAAAATATCGCGTAATTTCTAGAAAGAGTGGCACGCTCGCTCGTGTCTGGCGCCCAACTATTGTTTTGTGATTATGTGCCGCCCTTAAGAGCGGCCGCGTGAAGACGTATTTCTGTCACGTTTCGTGTAACGCCACAGTACGTGTGTGTGTGTGTGTGTGTGTGTGTGTGTGTGTGTGTGGGCGCGCGCGCGCGCGTGTGTAACGAAAGATGAGTCATTCAATAAATAACCTTAATTTCCTTAATTTCCTAAAAATCAAGAAGATATATTAAGATATATAAAAAGAAGAGCATAAGAAACCACGGCACAAGTTATAGTTTGTGAATTAATTTATTATTACATTGATTAAAACATTAGACGTTTCGGCCACAATCTGGCCATCTTCAGTAATGAAATAATGTTCTTAAAACGCAGTATTACATCAGTTGACATTAAATTCAACAGTCCGGTGTTATAATTAGATATACATGTTCTCTTCTATGTGACGATGCTTCATACAATGATGTTGCAACGCTAATTGTCATATGTAGAACAAGAATTTCCAGATTCTAATTTAAATAAAATTGTACAAAATTAATATCTTCTAGTCGGAATATAAAAATGAAATCGTTACCTGTTTACAGTTTAATTTAGTCGTGACATTATGTGTTATTATTTGTCTTATCATGTATTTTACCACTATTTATATATCTGAGTCAAAAGTTTAGAAAGTTCTAGAATTGTTTATTACAGAAAGAGAGATCCTTCTTAAGAAGAGGAAAATAAACGTCAGGCAAACCTTCCGTGTCACTTTGTTTATTGATACCTCTTGTTTGTCTTTTTATATGTATCATTTCCGAAATTCTTCTTTTCATTAAAGATTGTTCTGTATCTAAAATTCTTATATTATCCCAATCTAATTCATGCATCTCATTTAAATGGTGACGTGAAACGACTGAATTTTCCGAAAAAGGTTTTTTTATGTCAGCCTTATGTTCTTTTATCCGAGTTTTTAATTTCCTTTTAGTTTGGCCAACATAGGAAGATTCACAATTTAAACAATTGATTTTATAAACTACTCCACATTGATCATCCTTAGGCAAAGAGTCCTTCCCTGTCTTAATAAATGTATTCATTTTATTCATAGGTTTATACGCTATGTTAAAACCGTAAACATGTGAAAGTTTTTTGAATTTTTCAGATACTTTGCCCAAGTATGGTATCGTGAAAAATTTTTTTAAAGTAACATTAGAATCACATTCATTATTAATATGTTCGAGATTTTTATCTAAATTAGTTCTATTTTCCAATGTTTTTATTCTATTGTTTATTGTTGAAAATATGAACTTTAAAGGATAACCATTACTTAAAAGCATGTGTTAATTCCGAGATGTTTTTCTCATGAAATTTAGGATGGGACAAAAACAGAATTCTATCAAATTGCCCAATAATTACACCCCTTTTATGTGCTAACGGATGATTAGAAAAATAGTTTAAATATCTCCCAGAATTGGTAGGTTTTTTATAAATATCGAAGATGATATTTCCTTCATGTTTCATTAATTTAACATCTAGAAAATTTATGCCATTTTCATCGCCACGGTCAACAGTAAATTTAAGTCTTTCATGATATGAGTTAAACAATTCTAGAACTCCTTCAACGTTTTCTTTATGTACAGCTAACAAAATGTCATCCACATAACGAAAATAAAAAGATGAAATAATATTATTCGTGGTAATAATTTCTTGTTCTAAATCTTGTAAAACAATGTTCGCCAGTATAGGGGACAAAGGAGAACCCATTGGCATGCCAAAAATTTGTTTAAATATTTTTTTATCAAAACCAAAAAATGTGGAATTAATTAAAATCATAATTGCTTTGATAAACTCATGTAAAAGAATCGAAGTCTTATTCTCAATAAAATTCCACCTACGTTCAATGCTTTTTAATACTAATTCAGTCAGAATATTCGTGTACATGGAGACTACGTCGAATGATACAATACTGAAATTTTTATCAATTGCTATACCATTGAGTTTATTCACTAAATCTAAGCTATTTTTTATATGACTAAAATTTTTTATATTATTATTGTCAATGATTTCTTTTAAGAAAGTCGCCAGTGGATAAAAAGCACTATTAATACAACTGACAATTAATCTTAGAGGGTGACCTTCTTTATGAATTTTTGGCAGTCCATAAGATTTCGGAAGTACGCCGTCCGACACATACAATTTTTTGTATAAATTTACATCAATGTATCCCTTATTTTTCCAATTTTTTAGCAAATTACTGATTTCCACTGTTATTTTATTAGTAGGATCTTTTTTTATTGAATTATATGTGGTCTGATCATTAAGAATCTCATACATTTTTTCTTTATAACAATCTTGACTCATAATTACAGTGGTATTGCCTTTATCTGCTCTAGTAATTAAAATGTCCGGATTCTCTGAAATGAATCTCTTAACCTCCCGTACACCTTCATGTAAAATTGTATTTTCAACCGATTTAATGTTACAATTCTTAATCGATTTAAGAATTTGGACAGTTTCATTCCTCACATTATTACGCATTTCATCGTCAGCTCGAAAAAGATTACATTCCATGTGTTTAATGAACTCATGTGTAATACCGTCCTTACTAATCGCGTTATTAGGTAAATTAAAATGTTGACCTAATTGTAATATGACTATGGCTTTATCAGAAATTTTTGCATTACTCAAATTTATCAGCCATTGTTTGTTAGTATTCCGTATGTCATATAATTCATCAAAACTATCAGGAGTAATATTAATGTTATACGATGAATGCGTTATATTAGAATTCATTGTATTAGAATTAATTTTTGTTGAAACTGTTTTTTGTTTTGAAGGTGCACGAGAAGTATCATTACTCATATCAGAGTCCATAAATTGCGTGATATTATATTTAATGCTATTAATATTCCGTATTTCTTGGCGAGTATGTTTAGCCCGCAAGTTAGATATTTTTTTGGCAATTCTAATTTGTTCTTTTTCCAACATAATGTCGAAGTTAAATTCCTGTCTTCGAAAGAAAGAATACGTTATATTATTAGGTAGAATTTTTTCGATTTTCCTACTAATGCTGAACAATTCTGATTTTGTTTGCCCAAGATGTTTGTAGGCATCTTGTAATTCTACGCGTAAATATTTAAATATAAAATTGTGTTTAAGTCTGTCGATTCTTTCTTTTGAAGAATGGAATAATCTGTTATTATTATTTCGTGTGAATCTATACATATGAGTAGGAATTAAACGTTCCTTTACGCACGCTTTTAGAAATTGTATTTTAACCCTTGTGTGTATGTTCGTTCTATAAGTTCTTATACATTTCTTCAGAAGTAAACATGCATGTAATCCAAAATTAAATTTGATGAAATTAAAAAATTGCGTTAATTTACACATGTTAATGCTCGTGTAATTAAAATATATCTTAAAGACAACGTGGTTATAATTTTAAAATATATAAAAAGAAGAGCATAAGAAACCACGGCACAAGTTATAGTTTGTGAATTAATTTATTATTACATTGATTAAAACATTAGACGTTTCGGCCACAATCTGGCCATCTTCAGTAATGAAATAATGTTCTTAAAACGCAGTATTACATCAGTTGACATTAAATTCAACAGTCCTATAAATAGTGGTAAAATACATGATAAGACAAATAATAACACATAATGTCACGACTAAATTCTAATTGTGTGAAAGTGGTACTGGTGATTCATCGTTTAGTTTTTTTGCTGTAAAACAGGTAACGATTTCATTTTTATATTCCGACTAGAAGATATTAATTTTGTACAATTTTATTTAAATTAGAATCTGGAAATTCTTGTTCTACATATGACAATTAGCGTTGCAACATCATTGTATGAAGCATCGTCACATAGAAGAGAACATGTATATCTAATTATAACACCGGACTGTTGAATTTAATGTCAACTGATGTAATACTGCGTTTTAAGAACATTATTTCATTACTGAAGATGGCCAGATTGTGGCCGAAACGTCTAATGTTTTAATCAATGTAATAATAAATTAATTCACAAACTATAACTTGTGCCGTGGTTTCTTATGCTCTTCTTTTTATATGTTTTAAAATTATAATCACGTTGTCTTTAAGATATATAGATATATTAAGGGCTGTTTTCCAGCTAGAACACAGAGACATTACACTGTGTTCCACTGTGTAAAGTACTTAGAGTTAGTATTAGTGTAGTACTTAGTGTTAAAACGCAGTTTAGTTTCATAGTGTAACATCAGAATGCATTGCAGTCTTCCATTCTATTCTTATAATTATATTTAGCGTATCAATAATAAATTTATGATTTTTATTTAGACTTAAGTTATAATTTTTTTAGAATTGACGATTTTTTATAAAGGAACTTTTTATAAAGTTAGTAACAATGACATATTTTACACGTTCATACTTAGCGTTTTGCTGTGTCAAGCAGTATAACACTGTGTCATAATTGGAACACTTTGTGTGAGACACAGTGTTACACAGTGTACCTGTATATGTTGTTGGAAAACACTCAAGGTTATTGACTCACATATATTGATTAAGACATTATATAAATGATGTGATTTTAATATTGTATATTAACTATCTTTCTCAGTTAGAAAAAACTTTATTATTAACATAATATATAATCTGTATATATAATATACAGATTATAATGACTTCATCTCTAACGACTTCATCTTCCTTACTTTTTCACATTCCAAATTTGTTCAACTCGAGTAACGTACTCTGAGGGTGCGATTACATGGAGCGCGGTATGCGATACGCGGTATAATAATTAATAGTAATTAACTAGGCAACTAGGAAATCGCGTACCATATACCGCCTATTTCTTCTACTGATATTACATGGAGCGTGGTTTACGGCACGGACTAGTGACAAACTCACATTAGTATGAATTTTTTTAAATATATTAACTTATTTTTATGCATACTTTATCGACTCTCTTATTTTTTTAATAATACTCTTATTTTTTTAAATAGGTTTACTTAATAATTGCGTTTAAATTAATTAATTTCATTAAAAAGTCCATAGCAAAAGTGTATAGTAATGTGAGTTTGTTACTAGTCCGTGCCGCAAACCGCGCTCCATGTAATATTAGCGAAAGAAATAGGCAGTATGTGGTACGCGGTCACAGTATAATTATGATTATACTGTAACGCGATTTCCTGCCTAGTTAGTTACTATTAGTTACTACCGCGTACCGCACTCCATGTAATCGCATCCTGACTTTTTCCTCCACTACTCTGGATTCTTTAGAGTTGGTAGAGTCGAGTTTTGGAACGCATCCCAGGGCAACTATTACCAACGCCGATTAAGCGATCCACTGCGATCCACTTAGCGCTTCAAACGCTACAGAACATTTGTAGCACTAACATGACTGGTCCATTTGACGCTTCGGAACGCTCCCAGCAACTCTGATTACGTCATCAATATGTCATCGTTTTCGCTCCCGCTTCGCTCCAACTGCCTCATCTCGGGAGGTAGGTTAGCTGCAGCGTTCTAAGATATTTGGCGGGAAATCACTTTCACGACGACTTTATTTAGATTTTAAAAATACAATACCAAATTACAGATAACGAAACCGGTAACATTTATATATTTAACCTAACTGAAGAAGAATATCTTTATGCTTTGTTGCTTCAAAAGATAAAATATTTTTTAAATATTTTTATTCTGCTTTTTCTATGCTTTCGATATGCACGAAATAGAAAAGATTAGGAATGCTATATACAAAAAGATTTTAAGATAATTTACAATATATTCAAACTTTGGTTTCTTACCTTTTAGATTTAGTATATTGTACTCAATTATTAGAAAAGGCAAAAGAGAAAGAAAATAATGAAAATATTGTGCAGCAAGAAATACTGTCTGATAATGAAGTTTATAATGGTACGTATGAATATACTTATATGTATATGTATAGCCCTGGGTATCTATCAAGGAACAAATTGGAATGGATTCCGATTGGAATTACTCTGTTTTCTCTAGAAAACATAATGGAAATCTACAGAATAATTGGATAATTCCGATTAGAATCCATTCTGACTTGTTCCAGGTACGTTCAGGTGTTGTCCATGGACATTGGTTTGATATGTATTAGCATTCACAGCTATTTTCTTTCTTTTTCTTAATGAAAAAAAAAGGGAAAGTAATAATTGTGGACGTTAATATGCGTCAATTCAGTATCTATAATTATAAATCTAAGCCAGTACTGTGTGTTATATTCTTGTATTTACTATTCTTAATAAGTATTAAGTTACTTTTTTGTAATAAATAACATATAACAGTTACAAATATTTATCGAAAAACTGACTTTCTTGAATTTAGCTTTTAGTTAGTTATCGACATAAAAATTGCAATGGTGTTATCAAATTATTATTATAAAAAAGAACGATAAAAGTAGCGGCGTTACTTATTCCCCCCCCCCCCTTGAATTTATTCCAATATACACTGCTGAAAATATGTAGTATACATAACATGAAAGCATATTATTTTCATACACATATATTTTCATATATGAGTTATAGATTTTCAGTACTGGTAAATGTATATATCAGAACGAGGCCTAGATATGTATAATGTTTAATTTCAGATAGCTTTATATGGGCGGATGAACCTACAAGATTATTTTTAGCAACATATAAATAGCATGAAAATTTATTACATACAGGAAAATTATCTCTAAAGAAATTTTGGAAAATGATCCAACAAGTTAAAAGAAAAGGCATATGACATAACAGGACAACAATGTAAAAATAAAATCGGCTTAAAGAAAACTTACAAAAATGTTAAGGATTACAATAACAAAAGCGGTAACAACAAACGGACTTGGCCTTATTTTGAGGTATATAATTTTGTGTGTGTGTGTGTGTGTGGATCACACACACACACACACACACACACACACACACAAAATTGCACGATGTGTAAATATACCGCTCCTTATCCAAGCAGAACAACTATAGTATTAAAATGATGTCAAAATGATTCCAATATGATCATTAAAAGTCATTTTTCAATCATTTTTTATTCATTTTAATGTTATTTTGATATTATAGTAATTTGCTGTTCTTGATAGTAACTTGCTGTTCTGTTTTGATATATTTTCATTTTTTAGTTTTAAAATATAAAATACAACAAACCTGATTTATATTTTTTTTTAGATCATGGATGAGATGTTTAGACAAAAACCATGGGTGACGCCAATTTTAACTTTAGATTCTTCAAACACATATATTATCCTCTGTCAGTCCTACTTCAAGCAACGGCAGTAACATCAGTAACAGTAGTAACACTTACAATGAGATCTCTTCATCTCCACAATCTTCTAAAAGTTCTCGAAAACGTAAATATTATTAATATTTGAAAGAAAGGATTTGCAAATTTCGTATTTAATATTTTTATACAATATGTAATTATTGATTTTTTATTTTTTCTTCTTTCTAATTCCAGACAGAAACTAACTTAAGACACTGCATTAGAAAAATTACTCGCAGTTATGGAAGAAAATAAAGAAGAAAGGAAAAAAATGCATAATGAGGCTGTGGGAAGGCAAGATCGAATGTTAAATATCTTAGAAAAACTTGCCAATAAATAACGAGTCCACTTTTCTCGGTGATTTTCAACTGTGATTTTTTGTTTAAGTTCGGCTTTGGCATTAGTATGTTTAATTAATTTTAGTGAGGTGTTAATATGGGCTGTGCTCTTTTGCCACAAATGATTTATTTTTATTAGTATAAGTGAAGCCAATGAAGCCTTTTTTATGCTAAATTTTTACGATAATAAATTACTACAAATGTTACACATATATACATGTAATTAATACATGAATTTCCAATAATTATACTACATCGTATACAAATTAATAAGAATAATCGCATTGGTTTAAGTTTTCTTTTCAGTTCTTTTTAACTTTGTGCATATTGTATTGTTTTAACAATAAATAAGGATAAAAAGAAGCTAATGAAAGTCAGTACGGTTTAAAGTGTGCAATGTAATTTAATCATTAAATTATTTAAAAGAATTGTTTTAAAACAATTATTGTATTATAAAAATCATGACTGTTAAAAATAATTTTTATACAACTATTTTAAACAATCATTTTAATGATCCAGTATTTTCTTAATTACAGAAAAAGCATATTATTTTCATATATTTATCATGTCAAATATTGCACATCACAACACGCTAAAACATAATAATAAGGAATATATCTTTATGATATAATAAATTTTGTTTTAGTTATGAAATTACATTGCGTACTTTCAACTGCGCCGATTCTTATAAGTTTCTTTTTAGCCTTGTTTATTATTTATATTCAGAGACTCCTACCAATTTGTTGTGTTTTGATTATACTGCAAAGGTATTTTTTTTTATGTAATTTATATATAATGTTTAGCAGTATTAATCCAACATAAATTTATATATTAGTAATATGTTAGAAACAGATAAAAATTTTTCTTTTTATAATGAAAAAATGTTGCAGTATTATATGTATTTTGAGTGATATTTAAAAATATTTTTAGTTCTTGTAACAATATACAATAACATATTACCTTCAATATCCATTCAGACTTAAAAATTCAATGTTTTTCATTATTTGTGTTTATTTTGATCAACAAATGTTACTTAATCTTAAGAAAATAAAAAAAGGAATTAAAAAATATTTTTAATTATATTTTTGAACAATTTTTTTCATTTAATTCTATTATGAAGAGGTAGTAACTATTTATATTAATATGATTACACAAAGACCTATGGCATCCTCAATATTTTTTCTTTAAAAATTATTTCACATTCACTATAAAAGAGTAATAATATATTAACGTTAATATAGATATAATTAATAAAATTAATCCATATTTTTTGTAATTCATGACTAAATAAAATGTAATCTTATAATTGAACAGTATGACTTTTATTTCATAATTTAACTGTTTTTAATCATTCAACATTTTCATAATTACAAAAAACACATTATTTTCATATGTTAAGTGTCATACATATTTCTCTTGGCTTCAGCTTCATCTCTATTGCATCTTTGAATTTCTTTCAGATTTCTACTACTATATTATCTATATTATCTAATGTTAATGTTTCAAAGTCATCATTTTGTATTAAACATACATTGTGTAACAACACAACACGCTAAAACATGATAAGGAATGTACTCAATCAATCCCATGGCTAAATGATGAAGAAGGCTCCGCCAACGTTCTTTCAATAATCCGATAGCTCTTTCCACATGTATACGAGAAGAAGAGAGACAAAAGTTATAATTCTTTTGTCTCTGTGTAAGATGATCATTATCAGTATATGGCACCATTAATTGCTTCAAGAGTGAATAAGCAGCATCTTCTATCAAATGGCTGTCATCTGGAAATTTTGTTGGGTCAGAATCTTGTAAGGCTGACAATCAGAACACCCTAGCATCGTGCACAGATCCTACATTTCTCACATACACATGGGTGAAAAGACGCTTGTGATCATAAACTACCTATAATAAAAAAACAATTATATTTAATTCTTTACAAGCAATAATAGAATTCAAAATAGCAAATAATATACTTGGGCTTGAATGGAATGATGATCTTTCCTATTTACATATGCTTCAGGATTTTCCTTAGGAGCTAGTATATTGATGAACGTGCCATCAATTGCGCCAACAATTCCTGGAAAGCCATTAGCATCAGAGAAACCTGTTTAATTTCTTCGAGTCTTCTTCCTATTGGCCACTGTATGAATCTTGAAGCAATTCTACATAACGCTACAGTAACTCATTGTATCCTTATACATGTGACTTTTCCTATTTCAAATCTAGTATATATATTGATCTGAAATAATATTATGACTTAAACACGGACTGAATTGATTTATTAATATTAGCAATACAAGTATGATAATTTATATCTATACGAATCTGGTGTTACTATAATGTAACTAAAAGCTGTTTCTCTGGAGTAATTATTTGATTACCATCTGCAGCAGTTCTTTTCAGATGCTCAGATGATCTCTCCTAAGAGAAATTCAAATGTTGTAGGCAACATTCTGAAAAATGAAAAATGCTAATAATGTAGTAATTAATGTCATTTTTTTTTAATGCTGCCGATAAAATTATCTATTATATTTTCGTATAATTTATAAATTAGATGACTCTTGTATGGATTTAATAAAAGAACAATAAACATAAAATATACTAAATAGTAATTGACAATAATGTCAATTAGTTAATAATCGTTTTCAAGTTTTTTTCTTTTTGCTATCATACATAAAATAAAAAAATTTTAATTGCAATTTTACCTGAAATGACTCTTGAATTCCATAGCAGTAAGTGACGGGACAATGCGTTCTACATAGCCTTCAATTCTGAGCGTATTTGTTCGCTTTGCCTCTTTCAACTTATTATTAATTGAATTTCTTCTTCATCATCTTCATATATACAAGTTGATATGTCGTTAAATGTATTCAAAGTATTAATTAAAATTGGAACTGAATTTAATTCCATCACAATGAAATTTTCTTTATGATTACAATACAAGAGTCGGATTTCCTTTGTATAAGTTAAGATTGGCATCAGTCTCATGCAACGAAAATTAAAATTCATATGGCGCTACAAATGCTACAATCGGTCCACTAGCGTAGCGATTGCAGCATTCGTAACATTAGTGGACCAACCGGAGCGTAGCGTTTGGAGCATAGCGTTCAGAGCATAAGAAGCATCAAGTGGACCGCAGCCTAACTTAATCGACGATTAGCTCAATCAACAGAATTATTATTATATTTAGATAGAAGATTTTCATTACTTTTATCACAGTTAAGTATAGGAACACAGAGATAAAAGTATATCACAAAGAGATAAGGTTAAGAACAATATACAGTCTTGCTGTTGAGTTAATCGTCGATTAAGTCAGAGAAGAACTGACGTTATTTGTCATTCTGATATCAAAATGATGTCTTTAATGTCCTTTTGACGTCAAAATGACTGCAAACGTTATTTCTCTCTCTTTCTCTCTCTTTCTCTCTCTCTCTCTCTCTCTCTCTCTCTCTCTCTCTCTATCTGGGAATGTGTAGGTTTATTGCGTTGCATGCTTCAACACATACACATTATAGGATATTAGTTTTCTGTCAGACCACTTGAGGCGCGACGATTATCCTCCGTTTCCATTATTCAACACAAAGCTCGCACTTCTCTTTATATATTAGGTGTAGTAAAAAGAAATCCATTATTTTTCCAATAGATTTCTTTTTACTACACCTAATATGTTCTGTGGGATGCTCTGCTGCTCATAGTATTGCGTAAACGAATGACAAACTGCGCTGCAGTTGCCTTTGCAAGTTGAATACCGTGCTGTTCATAATACTGCCAACCGCCTATAATAGCCGATTGTATTACTAAAAATGAATTTTATTAAAATATTAAAAAATGGAAAGAGCTAAGAACAATTTGTCGAAATCGATTCTACTAAAAGTGAAAATAATGCAATATTTATAATGGAAAAGGTGTGTTTGCTAATTTGTATTTGCGATCAGATTAATCTAAAAATCACACTTTTTGAATGTAGATTGAAAATATCAACATATATAAGAAACTTATAAACTTTTATGAATAAATTTTATAATATTTTGGCATTTATTTAATATTTCCGGATTTTTAAGCCTAATTTCACAATTCATGGTTAACTCTTAACCGAGATTCAACTCAATTTTCATCTACTTCCAATTTTATCATTAGAATGAGATGAGGAATAAGTTGAAGCCGGTATTCATAGTCAGATCTTACGAGGGGTGTTCAAAGAGTAAGTTTCCCTAGTCTGCCGTTTTGCCCCAGCGCCATCTAGCGAGCTGGGACCGAACATAGTTTCAGTTTAGGATATACCGATAAGAGCGGAACTGGTCTTAGCTGCCGAAAAAAATTTTTTCATCAGTACCGGCTCGGAAACCATGGAGCTACCTGTGAAAAACGTGTCCACTTGTGAGTTGCGTGCAATTATTCGCTTTTTAACTGCAAAAGGGCTTAATGGCAACGAAATTCAAGCGTCCTGGAAAATTATCGAGAAAAGTGTTGCTTTTTCACGACAATGCACGGCCTCATTCAGCAAAAAAAACACAAACCTTACTGGAAAAATTCAAATGGGAAATTTTTGATCACCCACCCTACTCTCCAGATCTCGCACCAAGTGACTTTTATCTTTTTCCTAAGTTAAAGGAAAGTTTGGGTGGCCATCACTTCAATTCAAATGATGAAGTGAAAGACTTTGTTAAATTATTCTTTAAAAAACAGGGCACGGATTTTTATAAACTAGGTTTGTCAAAGCTTCAGAACAGATATAAAAAATGTATTCAAGTCCAAGGAGACTATGTAGAAAAATAGTTTATAAGTCAAACAATAAATACATATGTTACTTTAACCTAAAAATTGTGTTTTGCTTTTTTCCCGGAGCAGGGAAACTTACTTTTTGAACACCCCTCGTATATTCAAAACCGTTTTAAGTACGGTCTTAAGAAGTCACAAATCAATCAGAGGGCTGCATTAGCGTCTTAAGACATTACTTAAGACCGTGTTGAAATAAAAATCGACTCTGAATACCGGCCTTAAGAGTTAACCATGAGTTCTGAAACTGGCACTTTATTTTTGAACACATATGAATAATTTTTGCATACGAAAATGACAGTTTCTCGATTATGATTGATCGATTATATACGAAATTGCTATTTCCGTATGCGATATTTGTTCAAGAATAGAGCCTCTAGGCCTTAATTTTCAATCAGCTCAGTTTTTTTCAGATTTTCTATTGGAAGATACGATCCAGTACGATATGAGCAGCTATTCATGCAGAGGTCCATTCGGTAAATTTAGGGAATCAATCATGAAACTTTATCCCTAGGATGGAAACATGAAAATTTTTATTATTGAAGTTAATGGAGAAACTTTTCACTTTTCATCCTAGAGAAAAAAGTTTCATGATTGATACCCTCCTGCTGCAAATTCCTATGGGAAATTTTCCTATGGATTTATCTAATCATGGGTATCCATGGTAGATTCGAAAGATCCCCATGAGAGGAGGCTCTTATCTTGCTGTAAATTCCATGAGTTTTTTCATGTGTTCCTATAGAGGAACTATAAGATTCTGGCTGTGTTCGAAAATTTACTGCCAATACTGAAAATCTACAGCTTTCGTTATGTGAACTATAGATTTTCAATACTGACAATAAATTTTGAAACAGCCTCTGTAGGAGTTTGTATAGTATAAACAATTAATGACAACAGAGAAAAATATCAGGGCATTCCTCGTCTCGAACCCAAGTCTCTCCTTCGAGTTGGTAGACTTCCGTCTTGCCACTGAGCCACAGCTGACGCTGATAGTTTCTCTGTTGTGCCTATTTCCTCTAAATTTCTTACAATACTTATAGGATTTAAAAAGGATTAAAAAAAACAGCATGTATATATAGGATAATATAGGAAATTTTTGTACAAGGTTTTATATAGGAATCTGTGACATCCAGTCCATAAAAAGAGGCTCCTATAAAATAGCATGGAAAAAAGAATGATGTACACGTCATTGATGCAATCCTAAATGATATAGGATGTCCCGTATTTGGGACTATTTTCGTGTGCAGATAAAGTAGATTAAACTGAGTCGAAAAGTCCTGTATCATTATGTAATTTTCACAATAGTTATATAGTTTCTAAAAATTACCGAATAAACGGGTAAAAATCGACGCATAAGATATTTTTCAGAATTCTTTATGACGTATTTTAAAGATATTTTTCAAAGAACTCTTAAAGATACCTTAAAGTTGTCTAATGCGTCGCGATTGACATTCTGCTCATTGGGTAATAATTGCAAAAATTGCAAAATGATAGAGGACCTTTCGGTTCAGTTTAATTCGCTCTATTTGATTCGCACACAAAAATAGTTCCAAATATTCCGTGGGTACCTCTATTACTCCATTTGCATTTCTATGAATGTCTTACGTACACCTATGCATGCTGCGCCAACCCTATAGGTAATTACACAAACTTCTACCGAATCTTGTAGTCCTCTATAGCAACCTAAACAATAAAAACCCATAAAAAAAACCCATGAGAATTTGCAGCAAAGCCAGATCATGTGAGTAGATGAGTAAGCAGTGCATGCGCTATCCACTGCATAAACAACTGCACCCTATGAACCCTGCTTCCGAGGTGGGTTGAAAGAGTAACGTCGCGGAACTAAATTTGAATAACATACGAGTTCGACGTATAAGTTATATAACAATCTGTGCGTATAAAAATAATAAATAATGGCGGTAAAGCTTGATAATACCCCGGTCACCTCAAATTTTGATAAAAATAGATTCATTCTATGCATTTTCGCGTAAAAATAAAGATTCCACAAGAAAAATGCGTCGCTCTATGAACCGAAATATTAAATGTTAAAGTTAACGACTATTAAGATTAGGAAATCTGTTACAACCACGAATACTCTGATGCAAGCATACGCTGCGGGTCACAATTATTCATTACTTTAAAACAAGTTCTCTGCTCTAAAACATATTCACTATTTTAAAACAAATTCTCTGCTCTAAAACGCAAATTCACTACTTTATAAACAAAAACACAAAAATAATATAAGAAAATAATTTGTGTTTTTAAAGTAACAAATTTGTCTTTTTAAAGTAGTGAATTTGTTTTTAAAGTAATAAATTTGTTTTCAAAGCAGAAGATTTGTTTATTAGAGAATAGCTTGTAATTTCCCGGGAAAAAATGTTTTATATATAATTATATAAAATTATATAAAAATATATATAATTTTATTTAATTGTATATAAATGGACATATTTTATATATAATTGTATATAATTATATATAAAGTATATATGTTTATATACAAACATATAAAATTATAAATAATTTAATATAATTTAATATAATTATATATAAAGTATTTTTTCTCGGATTAACATTTATACCTGTAAACAATTTACGAACAGAGAAAAATATCAGGACGCTCCTCGTCTCGATCCCAGGCGTCTTCTCTCCTAGGCGTGTTCTCTCCTCTGATTTGGTAGACTTTCGTTCTGTCACTGAGCTACACAGTCTTGACACTGTTGGTATATCTGTTGTGTCTATATCTAGTAAATTTCTTACATACCTATAACTTTTTTTATATGGATTAAAGTTCATATCCAGCATTTCTTTAAAATATACGCTATAACTGTAAACGCGGCTTCGACCAAATTCCTATAAATTTTGAAAAATGTTACAAATTTTTCATAATGTATTATATAATTCGTTAATTAAAATAATATTACTTCATGATTTAAATGAGGCATATCCGCTCAGGTTGAACAATTTTTCGAGACTCTCCAACTTTTTTGTGTTCTAAATTTGTTCGATTCGAGTAACTTACTCAAGGTGTTTACTAATGGACGCGACAGATGCCAAGCGCGGCACTTTAGAAGGAACTAGATTCTAGATTCTAAATCATTCTGCTTCTGAATCATTCTGCGTTGCCGCAAGTGAAGTTGGATTAATCCAATTTCATTTGCGGCAACGCAAAAGTGGCTACTTGTGCGAAATTCAAAAGAAAAGATTCAGTGATGGCTGGAATGAATCGATCCCAAAAGTTAGCGTATATTTATATTTTTGTATAATACAATTTTAGTACAAAAATAGGATAATAATGGCTGTTTTCCTTTTAGGAGACACAGTCGACACACTTGACACAAATCAACACACGTCGCTTTCCATTTACAATTTTGTTCAAACTCAATCGACATACTTCGCCTCTGCTCGGGAGGAAAGTCAGAATGTGTTTTGAGTCTGTTCAAGTATGATTTTGATGAATTAAGTGATATTAGAACGCACCCGCAAACCAATTTCCATCATTTTGTTCTGTTTTCAATATACAAAATTACTTGTGTCGACGAATGTTAATAAAAAAATTACAATGGCAAATATACACTTTTAATATAATTTATATTAAGAATAAATAAGAAAATAATTTTATATTAACATTTTATACACAGGGCGACAAATATGTTCCCGGACACGAACTACATCTCGGCAATCAGTGGCGACATTTGTGCGTTCAAACATGCATTTTAAAGGTTGAACATTTTGCTATCATCTGTCAAAGTTTCATTCATTTTGGTTGACATATAACGAAGATATGACAGTTCATGTTAAACAAGATTTTGGTCGAGGTAGAAATTTTAATATGGAACAAAGAGCAGTGATTAAATTTAACGCAAAACTTGGTAAAAGTGCATCAGAAACATTCCGATCGATGCAACAAGTTTACAGCAGTCAATGTCTAGGTCGTACAGCTGTTTTTGAGTGGCATAAGCGTTTTTTGGAAGGCAGAGAGACCCTTGAAGATGACAAAAAATCAGGACGGCCAATTTTGGTTCGAACACCCGAAATGATCGAAAAAGTACGTGATTTTGTTGCAAACGATCGCAATGCATCACTAAAAATGATGGAGGAGGCTTTAAATATCAGTAGAGAAACGATTCGAACCATATTACATGAAGATTTGGGTAAAACGAAGGTTTGTGCGAAGTTTGTTCCACACACATTAAGAAGCGATCAAAAATCAGCGAGAATCAATTATTCCAGAGACATCGTTGCAGCCGTAGAAAATAATCCAAACTTCCTAAAATCAATTGTTACGGGTGATGAAACATGGTGCTTTCAATATGATCCAGAAACTAAGCGTCAAAGTGCGGAATGGAAGTCAAAAAATTCACCACAAGCAAAAAAAGTACGAAAAATTCCATCAAAAATCAAGACAATGCTCATCACATTCTTTGATAGCAAAGGTATTATCCACAAAGAGTTTGTTCCAACTGGCCAAATAATTACTGATGCATATTATCTCGAAGTTTTAAAGCGATTGATGGGCAGAATTCATCGTATTCGCCCCGAATATCGTGATCCAGAAGATTGGTCTTTGTTGCATGATAATGCACCGAGTCACACTTCATTGATTGTCCGTCAATGTTTGGCTCGAAATCGTGTCTCTGTGTTAAACCATCCACCGTATTCACCTGATTTGGCCCCCTGCGACTTCTCATTATTCTCAAAATTGAAATTGAAATTGAAAGGACGCTTTTTTGATGACATTCCGACCATCCAATCAGCTTCTACACAGGCACTAGAGGCAATTCCGCAAATTGAGCTAGAACATGCATTTGAATCACTATTGAATCGCTGTAACAAATGTATTGAAGAGGAGAATATTTTGAATAATAAAACAAAAAAATATGCATATTGTTGTTTCAATTATGATTTTCAGGCCCTGTCCGGGAACACATTTGTCGCACTGTGTATATATATATAATTATCAAGATTGGAGGTTAAGTGTACATTTTATTGGTTCTAGCAAAAACGTACTAATATGTGCGAATAAATCATCTATTTCAATTCTTGTAAATATTTATGATTTGGAACCAAAGTTTCGAATGATACATCACGTGATGTTATTAGTATTTTTTTGTTGCAGAAGGTATACACATGTGTAAGTTGCGAGACAATTCTCGAAGAAGACGTACATGTCCATGAATTATCCATCGCTTTTTTGTGATGAAAACACCCTTTAGGCTGCGTTCGGAATCATCACTCGTTGGTGTGTTTCGATGACTTCAGTGGAGAAGTAGTGGGGGTATCGTGTGCTTTTGGGTGATGAATGTTCTCGAACGGCTTCCGTGTGGCGTGTGTGTCATCTCAATTCCATCTCACCGCTCGTGTTTAATCCTAACCTCGAGCTATAATTCACCGGTGAAGAAAGACGGTGGAATGATTGTAAAGAGGAACGACGACGGTATATGATTATAAAAAGAAAGGAATATAAATCATTCCTTCCAAATTTCGAATTTCGATTGATCGATTCCTTTATGCACTCCACTATGCATTATGCGTTATGCAAGTCTGTGCCAGGGTTGCTAGATTAGGCGACATGTCGCCTTTTAGGCGACTTGGAATAAAAATTTGCGATAAAAAATGGCCGAGACCCTGGTCTGTGCTGCGGCCATAACACACCGGCTCACACCGACTCCCCTTGTTTTTCGCACGGATGGTTTAGTGACACTTGGTGTGACTCTCTCGACGTTTCCGAACGGCTGTGTATAGTGGCATGGAATATTTATGACCAATAAATTTATCACCAATGAGTGTTTCCGAACACAAGTTTATTTATATTCTCAATGTGATAAGTAAAATTATTTAAAACTTACCTTTTTTTAAAAAAAAGTGGAAAAGTGTGATATTATCTTTATCTTTATTATGTTAATGATATTATATACATGATATTTGTACCAAATTAGAAAGTAAAAAAACCCAAATAGTACTATTTTTAATATTTATTTACTTAACTCTAATGATATCTGTCATTTGTATAAAAGATATGATATCAACAATTGGCGCCAAGTTAAATTCTATCAAATTAAAAAAGGCAAATAAAAAATAAAATATAAAAGGCAAAAACGAATGATATGTTATTTGAGCGAATGTAACAATTTAAATATCTTGTAGAGGGTGGAAACATTGTGCGCCAAAGTGCAGTTGATGGAGCAGAACTTTTTGTTGTGGAGCAAGTTCCGACTAACAAAGAACCAGTGACACCAAACCAGGGGTGAAACCTTGAAGAATAATTGTAGAAGTATCCACACGAGAGCTATTGTGGAACCAAAAGATAAATATAACGAAACATAACATGCAAATTGTACAACAGCTTTGGGAGCAAGTGGTTGACGCAACGAATGATACGTACATATAGTAGGTGATCATATTATTAGAGCCATAATTCAAATAATGTGATTTTTGAGTTTGAAATAAAATCAGTATATTTGTACACATAATAATCTTTAATGACAATTGTGCATTAAAAAGGTAAACTTAGTAATACTTATGTAATTATGAATCATAAAGTAAAAATAACAATAAAATTAATGTTTGGTAACGCCTTTTGCTACAATTACTATGTCGATTAATTTCGTATACATTTTAAGTAATTTAAAATAATATAAATAGAAAAAAAGGCTGCAAGCCTCGCAAGGTATTAATTGCTCAGACTTATGCTTTCCCCCACTATCCCGGGTTTTTTTAGAGTTAACAGAGTCAAGTTTTAGAATGCATCCCAGTTTAGCCAGAGAGAATCGAGGGAGAGTAGAGCGGATTCACCCGGGAGTCGCCATTTTTAGTGCACTGTTAAAGTAGGAGTAGAATCATTTTTTCTACGGATAGTCTTCTAGGATTCTAAGTATCATGATTTTTAAATCTTGATATGTATACTGTAGGCTCTAAAGAGAATCAGTATTTCTTTGTAGTCAGTAGAAACACTACTGTTATAGGAATCGCACTTCGTTTGTAGAATGACATAAGTAATCACAAGTTGCCATTTTTTTTAGACGATTAATTATAACCTTTAAATATGCTCGGTTGTATTTCTCTGTTATATCTATAACTTTAATGCCCATATTCATAGTCAAACTTTTTGTACTTAAGGCTTTCTTAAATTTATCTTTAGATGCTCAGCAGTCAATGAAATAATTCGTAGAGTATTTAAAGATAAATTTAAGGAAGCCTTAAATACAAGGCCTGACTAGGAATACGAGTATAAGTAGGAGATATGGTAGTCCAGCAAACGAGAATGGATTAAAATGGATTGAAATTTTTTTCTATCCAAATGTGTATTTTAAATAGCGAATACTTTTTTTGGGTTTAATTGGATTCAATTGGATTGAAAAACTTCTTATTCAAAATTTTGAATTGAATAGTATTCACAATGCACAAAAAAGCTAATATTATTTTTAGATTGAAAGGCATAGAGATATACTCCATGTAATTCCTATAAATGAATAAAAATGCATTTAGGATTGAAAAGTATTCATTGTAATATTCGTGAATCAATATTTCTGAAAATCTGAATCCATTTCAATTCATTTCAATCCATTCTCGTTTGCTGGGAGGAGCGTGATGGAATATACGGTGCTACACGCACTAGTATTGTGTCTATGATATATACGTACATACATGCACATTTGCGGAAGTTCACTATAAATGGCGGAACTAATCGGAGAAGAGAAACAGTCTTCGCTTCACTCTCTCTTGAGTCTAGCCAATCCTTAGAATATAGTTCGATTTGTGTTTCGAGGAAAAAAGAAAACTAATAGCATTTATTCTTGGGATATACTGCAGTCTCACACCGCACCAATTGTGTGTAAGCGCCACACTCAGCTACACTAGAATAGTGCACACCATAGTATACACTGCATCATTATTATGTTAAAACTCTATTCCCGCTTAACTTTCATTTTCAAATTTTAAGGCCGATATTCATAGTTAGATCGTATATTCAAGACCGTCTTAAGACACGGTATGAAGTCACGAACCAATCAAAAGACTGCATTAGCGTCTTAAGACATTATTTAAAATGATCTTGAAATAAGACTCGACTATGAATACCGACCTAAATGTCACACTGGTTTTACACGTTCCCTTTGAGACGGTGTAGCAAAATCCCACTTCGTGTATAAAATTTGCACTGCACCATAGCCACGGAAACACGGAACACCGAATGAGTTCGCTTACCACCAACCATGGAAACACGGTATACTGTCTGAATTAGAGAGCCTCATAGGGAGATAGTGGCAAACTGCATCACGTGACCCGGTCTCCTTTGATTGGACTTGGTAATCGAGCTCCAGAGCCATGGTGAGCGTATGCCATTTAGGTTAGATGACTGCAAAAGCAATACGCTATTGTCATCTGCAATTTCTTTCTCGATTGGTAAGGTTTTGTAAGTAATATGTATTATTAATCTTGGAAGTATATATCTTCCTCTATTGTACGTATATACATGAAATAAAATTACGAATTTTTACATTTCAGAACATATCTGAACAGGATTTGTGCATATTATAAAATGCCTGTCAGGTGTAGTGTTCCAAGATACACAAACTCTAATAAAGGATATTGCTACACAACATTTGCCCAAGATCCAAACTTGAGACAAAAATGAATTGATGCTGCCGAAATTCTTGATTGAAAACCTTCAAAATGAGCTTTACTGTGTTGGTACCGAAGCGTGCATACAAATGTTTGATAATGTAACTCCCGTAAACACCAACAAAAATAACATCAATATTATAATTTCTTACTTAATATTAATACATTAAATTCAATATAATGCGAGTATAATGTATGTAACAATTACGTAGTTGCGTGACAAATTCTAACATACGAGGTCTGGCTATTAAATAACGAGACTGCTTATGAAAAAGAGTTTTATTTTAAAAATTATTCTACAATCGAATGCTCCCCTTCAATGTACTCCCCTCCCCTCGCCACACACCGTTCCATTCGTTTTTTCCATTGGTCAAAGCAATGCTGGAAGTCTTCTTTTGTAAGAGCATTTAGGAGCTCCGCCGATTTTCGCTTCACCTCTTCCATCGACTCGAACCGGATTCCTTTTAAGGCAGACTTGATCTTCGGAAACAGAAAAAAGTCACAGGGTGCTAAATCAGGCGAGTACGGCGCGTGTTCGAGCACTGGAGTGCCTCTAGCGGCTAAATAACGCTTCACAGACAGCGCGTTATGGGCAGGTGCGTTGTCCTGGTGCAAGATCCACGACTTGTTTTTCCACAACTCCGACCGTTTCTTACGAACTCGCTCTCGCAGTGTTGCCAAAACTATCAAATAGTAAGTTTGGTTTACAGTTTGACCCTCTGGAACCCATTCAGTGATCACGATGCCATTTTGGTCACTGTTTGCGGAGTTGAAACAGAGACAGGTCGACCTGGACGTTGGTCATCTTCGGTGCTCTCTCGACCTTCAGAAAACCGTTTATACCATTCGAAAACACGCGCACGAGATAGAGAATTCTCACCATACGCCTCTTTCAACAACTTATAGCACTCAGTCGGAGTTTTTTTTAATTTAACGAGAAATTTCACATTGATCCGTTGCTCGTGTTTTTCGTCACACATTGTTATCGGCACGAGAAAAAAACACGTTCGTTTCTAACCTCTATAGAAAAAATACTACTACAGCGACAAAAACGTGTTTTCGTACTGGAATAGTAGACACTTCCAGCTATCCAACGCTGCATTCATTTCCCCCTACCTCTCTAGGACGCCTTCTGCGCGCGCAGTCTCGTTATTTAATAGCCAGACCTCGTATTGATGACGTTAATGATAGTTAGTGGAACAGATATTTTTCTCTAATGTGTACCTCTTATTTTTTAAGTTCATTTTCATTCATCAGAATTATATCGCGTTGGTAGAAAAAAACTTATAAGGAAAGGTCATATCAAGTTTGTTTTGCAAATGTTATGAATCTGTAAAATTAGAAAGAAGAGAAAAACTGAAACATGTTATTCATAATAATAGTTGTTGCCTGTGGACATAAAAGTGTTAGAGGAATCAGCTAATAAAACAGTATCTGTTATTGATGAACTCTTACAAATCTATGAAGTAATACAAATTAAGTTACAAAATATTATACAAGAAAATGAAGTTTTAAAAGATTTCATCGTTTACAGAATGATTTGACACATATAAAGTCCTTTACATTTGATATGTAATGCATTAACTTTTTGATCAGTTAATTTTGCAATTGTATAAATTCTGTAAGACGTCTTATTCTAAGAGATAAAAATTTTAATGTTATTTCTGATCATGATATACATACTATTTACAGAGAATTTATTATAGCTACTTAAGATTTCAAAAGTGAAAGTTTGAATACGTATGTGTTTGTAATATTAAAGTGGCAATAAAAATAAAATTTGTGGCAAAATAATTATGTTTGATTTTTTAATCGTAAGAAATATAAAAAATTAATTTACGAATATCATAAAAAATATATATGTCATTCATAAAAGAAAAATATAAAATATTTATTCAACATAAATTTTTAATAAAGCATATTACACAACATTTATTATAAATTTTCTATAAAAAAAAAAAAAAAAAAAAAAAAAAAAAAAAAAAAAAAAAAAAAAAAAAAAAAAAAAANCAGAAAAATACTGATAATTCAATCACATAAAATTACAATCAATAATAGATTATAGAATAACTCTAAACAAACTCAAATATAGAATAACTTTAAAAAAATAAAATAAAAATAAAAGATACTGCAAACAATCAAGAATATTACTGAGACTCATTTGTCATTTTAAATTTAGCATACATAAAAATGGAATATTACAAAATAATTATAATACAAAATAATAGTTTCGTTTGAATCTTAAAAATAACTTTATCTTCAATCAGTCTTTTTGTGCATAATTTTTCTGTTGAAGTTATTAGCTAATATTCCTGCTCCCATAGTTTTATTTCCAAAAGCTGATGATTTATTTTTGTTCATTTTTTCTGCACTCAGAGTACTGATAGTTGTTTTACGCGTATTGACAAATTGAGATATTAATTTATTTTTAACATAATGGCAAGCTTAAAGGGAGATGTTTCAAAGCAATATGAAGATAAGATACTAAATTGTCATTCAGAAATTTGTTTAAGAGTAATAATTTGGACTTGGCTTTCCATATAATTTTTTTTGCCCCTTCAAAAATATGAAACACTTCTTTATTAACACTTTATTTGAGCAGGAGTATAATCTGAAATAGCTACAAAGGCAGATAAAGAGGATGGTGTAAACGTTAAATCAGAATTATTTTGATTTCAGATAACAATCTTCACATTTGATGAAATTCCTCAATTTGAAAACAACATATCCACACATTCTATAAAATATTTGTTGTACAGTCTCTGACATAGGCTCGCAATCATTTAATTTAGGGAAATTGCAATGTGCTTTTACAGTTTCTTCTTTTTCATTTAATTTAGTTAAAAGTACATTCAAAAAAGAAGGTACTTCATCATGTGTAATTAGAGGTAGGTATTGCGTGGTTTCCTATTATACACATCTATCTTAGTCTGTATTTGAATTGAAGAGCTGTTGACTTGGGACATCCTCTACGTATGTTTGAAAAACCACTTTCCAAACTATCTTAACTTGCTCGGCCTGGAAAAAAAGAAAAAAAACTCTTCCTCGTTTAAAAGACGATCTTGTAATTGAATCGTTGATTTCGTGGTAAGTATTACACGAGTCTGAGATGGTTTCCCTAAACCATATCCGACTTTCATATTTTTGAAAACATGACAAACTAGTTTTAGAAGTTCTATTGTATCATTATATTTTTCAAGGTTACGAAAACTAAAAGCATGGTAAAGGTTTTTTCCGGTCATTATATCAAATCATTCTCTAATCAATCTAATAAACCAGGCTACTGTTTCCATTTGCGGAAGTCCGCCCTTTTGGACTAGAAATGTTAATGCAGATGCAGTGGAATGATTTATAACTCTAGTAGAATTTGTGACTTTCATTTTACCGAAATGGTTTGGTCTTTATACTGTTTTGCTTAATTTAGACGCAAGTTTTAGCTCCATGCAATTTTGAGACTGATATAAATGTAACAACTTAATATGACCCATATCAACAACATTACTAGGTAAATTATATAGTTCAATAACATCCTGTGGCAAGTAAATAAATTGATTTTCCATAGTCATTTCTTTCAAATTTTTAAAAACATGAACAGGATCTGGAATTAACTGTAACATGATCTCTGGATCGCAAGAATGTGTTATAGTGTACACTATATTTGCCTTTGTAATTTTGTCAGCAATCCTCTATTTCTCATATCACAAACCAAAACAATTATTTTTAAACCTACATAATGACATTTTTGGAGTATTTCTAAAATAACCTTTTTAATTGCATCATTTACTGAATAAGATGGAGTAAAGTAGTAAGCTACATACTGCTTTCAATGAAAACCGAGTCCAAACAATTGGAAAAGTAAAGCTTTACATGCCAATTTATTTGTATTGCCAGACAATGTCACATTTTCAATATATGCCTTTGTACTTGTATCAAAATCAATCTGCTCTTTAATCACCATTTCATCAAATACTAGTCCACAAATTTTCCATGTACATGGAGTACGATCAATTGCAGATATTTAAAAATATCTTCAAATATTCCTAGTTCAAATTTAATGTATCTTATGTGCTGTATCTTATTTCTTAGAGTTCTCAATGAAGGAAATGGAGCAACAAGTTTAATATCTGATTATAACCATGCGATCTACATGCAAAATACAAGTTCAATCCTTTTTTGATTGTTTCATCTGACCACTTGGAACCTTTTGTAATATCATATACAATTGTTCTTTGTTGATTTTTATTAAAAACTGTTTTGATTTATTTTAGTATTTTCTTCTATATATTTTTTTAAGTCATTAACTTTACTTTTTAAAATGTCTCTTTCCTTTTCAACCATTTTCTTTTAGTATTTCAAATTCTTCTGGACTAGGTAATTTCTCTGTAGACAATATTTGGTTTGCAGTAATTTCATATTCTTCTAGACTAGATAAATTCTCCGTAAATATTTAGTTTGCAGTAATTTCATATTCTTCTGAACTAGATAAATTCTCTATAGACAATATTTGATTTGCAGTACATTCTGATGATATATGTATATCTAGATTAGAATTTGATATGTAATTTTCCTCTTTAGAGAATGTCTTCAATGTATTTATATCAATGGGTTCTTTCATTACAATATAATGTGCAGTATGGATATACTTCTTACGTGACTTTCTTTTTTTGGAAAGTAAATTATAAATGTTCTTGTAATTCATTTAAATACTGCTCTCTTTTGCAATTTTTCTTGCTCCTCAGAATTTTCTGTAGCAATATGATTACTTCTTAAATCTGCCTTTTTGTGAAGAAGAAATTCAATTGCTTCATTATATTGCTGTTTCTGGTTGAATTTCTGCAAGAGGTTTCCTTTTCATAGGTTGTTGACATTTGCAAAACAAACTTGGTATGGCACTTTTTTTATAAGTTTTTGCTACCAACGCGGTATAATTCTGATGAATGGAAATGAACTTAAAAAATAAGAGGTACACGTTAGAGAAAAATATCTGTCCTACCAACTATCATTAACGTAACATCAATATGTTAGAATTTGACATGCAACTACGTAACATACACTCATATTATATTAAATTTAATATATTGATATTAAATGAGAAATTATAATATTGATGTTATTTTTGTTAGTGTTTACGAGAGTTACATTATAAAACATTTGCATGCACGCTTAAGTACCAACCTCACACAGTAATGCTGATTTTGAAGATTTCCAATCAGGAATTCTGGCAGCATTAATCCATTTTTGTCTTAAGTTTGGATCTTGGACAAATGTTGTGCAGCAATATCTGTGTTTATTAGAGTTCGTGCATTTGGGAGCATCTGGCAGGCATTTTGTAATATCAAATCCTGATATTCGAAATGTAAAAATTCGTAGTTTTATAAAGAACATAATATTTATAACAATTTATAATAGTTCTTGTTAAAACGTGTATCTCAAGTACTGTTATAATAGTAAGACGTAAGTATTTTTATTGGAATCATAGTTTACTTATTTCATGTATATATGTACAATAGAGGAAGATACATACTTCCAAGATTAATAATACATATTACTTACAAAGACCTTACCAATCGAGAAGGAAATTGCAACATAAGGCAATAGCGTATTGCTTTTGCAGTCATCTAACCTAAATAGCATACCCCCACCATGGCTTTGGAGCTCGATTACCAGATTCAATCAGGGGTACGTTCCAAAACTCAACTCTGAATAATAGTTAACTTTACGCCATTCCAAAACGAAAGGTAACCACATAGACGGAGCCTATTCGTTCCAAAAGTATAAGCAAACCTACTTCGGAGTCAACTCTATCAACCCTGCTTCCGAGGTGGGTTGAAAGAGTATAGGTAAAATCACACGGTGCGGAAAAGGACTGCGGAATAGAGAATGCGTCATAGAAGCAACCAATCAGCGTTATTCGGCGTTATTCCGAATAGCGCTAATTGGTTGTTTCAATGACGCATTCTCTATTCCGCAGTCCTTTTCCGCATCATGTGATTTCATCCTAAGTGCAGTAAATGAAATTTGAATAATGTATGGAAGATATACCTATTATTACCTGTGACATGTAAAGATACTAAAATGCTCTAAAAGGCTCTAAAATTAATTAAGGATGTGCATATATTAATAACTAATGATAACGGAACACCGTTACAAGAAAATAATTCACTGTGGATAATGGACACGAGAGGTAAGTAGAAAATGTGATTCGAAAGCTTATATCAAGGTTAGATATATGCACGTATATACATATATGATTTATTTCAGTTTATCTCTTTCTACTAAATAAAATATTAAATATAATATGTATGTGTGTGTGTGTGTGTGTGTGTGTGTGTAACGAAAGATGAGTCATTCAATAGTCTTAATTTCCTCAAAAATCAAAAAGATATATTAAGGTTATTGACTCACATATGTTGATTAAGACATTATATAAATGATGTGATTTTAATATTGTATATTAACTGTCTTTCTCATTTAGAAAAAAACTTTATTATTAATATAATATATGATCTATATCTCAGACTTCATCTTCCTTACTTTTTCACGTTCCAAATTTGTTCAACTCGAGTAACTTACTCTGTCTTACTCTTTTCCCCATTACTCCGGGTTCTTTAGAGTTGGCAGAGTCGAGTTTTGGAACGCATCCTCGAGGAGACTGGGTCACGTGATGCAATTTGCCATTTTTTTTCTGTGAGGCTCTCTAGTTTTCTTCTTCTTCTTCTTTTTCTTCTTTTTCTTCTTCTTCTTCTTGGCTAATAGTTTCCGTCCCCCCAAATAATAAATGGAGGTCGATCATGTCCTAATGGGATGTACAAAAGCAAAAAAAAAAAGTGATGCAAAAATGATGCAATGCGAAAATGGCAAAGCCCGCACGGACACCGGACGCCTGCGTCTACGGCGTCGTCACGCCGCACGGACGCGCGTCAGGACAGACTGGTCGTCCAAAATTACGGGACAACTGTGAGAGGTTCAATGCTCAGTCAAAGTCAGCAACACTTTCAAAAATATGTAAACTTGTAACACCCGAGCCAAAACGCGTCCGCCACGATCGAGTGGTTCTTCGGTACTGGCTCTCTAGTCTGAATGTTGCACCTAGTTGTACTAGTAGACGATAGTGCAGCCAAGAGAAAACGCTATAAAGGACTTTCGTAAATAAAGGTAAACCAGGTAGACCGATTTTGCGCTTCGAGTTAAGTTTCTATTCTCGACATTCGCGGCACTTGTGAAGTTTGTAGTTTTGTGCTTTGTAGTTGAGTGCGCCGTAGGAAAAAGTTTTCACTCAAAACGAAAGAATTCGACAGAAAAATGTGGCGGTCGGTTCCATGAATCGGGAATATTAAGCGTTAAAGTTGGCGACCATTGGGGTTAGAAAATTTGTCACACAGACTTAATGCAGTGCTATTTACACATACTTTGGTCATTTATTTAGAATGACTCACTTCCGATTTTAATGAAATTAGGCTCATTCAACGCGCTTTCTTTGAAAACGAAAGCCTGTTCTGCTCTTGTTATGTGCGAAAAGTGGTAAACTCGTATGGAATCGTTCATAGGTTTACAACTTTCTACGTGAAACGAGGTTCCACATAAGTTTCCAAGTTTGCACGCAAAGCGAGATTTAACGTCTTAAATAACGTTTTAAGACGCTAATACGGCTCTCTGATTGGTTCATGACACTTCAAAGCTGAATCTAATATGATCTTGAAAATAATGCCTAGTTTACGCTTCGCTTTTTTAATCCTAAAATTCAGCCAATGGAATAGATTTCAGTTAGGACTAATTAAGATTGGTAGACCTATTAGCTGAATTTTAGGCTTTTATGGTCAAGACGGAAGTATAAGAACTAACTATGAATACTGACCTAAGGGCGATTTATACCAAGTTCTGGTTAACTTAACCAGAGAGAAACCTGTGAGAAGACATGACGGCTCAAAATCTGTAACCGCAAAATGCTACCGCGCACTACCGCCTTCTGAAGAAGTGGATGTTAACTACACAATAATATCCACCTTTTTGCAGTACTTCTGATGAAAATAAATCGCTAAAATCGTTGAAATCTTTATTAATTTAATAGATTTTAATTATTTTAGCGATTTCAACTATCTATTTTCATTAGGAGCACCGCAAAAAAGTGGATATTGTTGTATAGTGGATATTGTTGTAACGTCCATTTTTTCAGAGGGCAGTAGTGCGTGGCATTTTGCGGTTACAGGTTGTGGACCGTTATGGCCGCAGCACAGATTCTTGCATAACGCATAATACATAGTGCATAAGGGAATCAACCAATCGAAATTCTTCTTTTCTATAAAATGGAAAGAAAGGGAAAATTCTGATTAATTGATTCGCTTATGCGCTATGCGTTATGCAAAAGTCCGTGCTGCGGCCTTTATGTCCTCTCTCAGGGTGCGATTACATGTAGCGCGGTACAGAAACTAAGTGACTATAGGAACCGCGCAAACCGTGCCGCTTGCTTCTTTTCCCTTCTATTACATGTAGTGCGGTAAGCGATACTAGTGACAAATAAATTTTAATATGAATTTTAAATATATTATTATTTTTGTAAATATATTAACTTATTTCTATGCATATTTCATCAATACTCTTATTTTTTCAACGGATTTATTTAATAATTGCATTTAAATCAATCAATTCTATTAAAAAGTGCTTAGTAACGTGAATTTGTCACTGGCCCGTGCCGCTTGTAACCGCGCTACATGTAATAGAGGAGGAAAGAAGCAAGCGAAACAGTTTGCACAATTCTTATACTTACCTAGTTAGTTTCTGTACCGCGTACCGCGCTACATGTAATCGCACCCTCAGATTTCTTTCCGAACCATTCTAGCTTTCCAACTGAAGTTGATGTCAGAGAACATCTCCAGAGAATATCTCCGATATTTGTTTCAGTTGGAATCCTGCAAAGTTATTAGAATGTTTAAGTTAACTGGAGCTTGGTAAAAGTCATCTAAAGTCACTAGATTAATAAAGTACCGCGAATTGCCATTTTGGCTCCATGATACGCGATTATTCAAAACTTCAGTCCTTTTCGCTGCGGTTTTTGCAATTTTCAGCACAGCAACTGAACATTTTCGATAATAACAGAATCAAGTTCTTCTTCTTCTTCTAGACCCCTGTATGGATTTCTAACTTTTTAACAGAATCAGATTAGGATAGCACTTCGACGCCATTTTGACTCCAAATGCTAATTCAGTGAATTTTCTCATCGTGGTACTTCGATAATTTAGTGATTTTAAAGTCATCCTATGCAGAACGCACCCTATGCAGTTTATGTGCATCATACGAGAAACGGAATGGCTCTAAGCTTGTGTTTTCTAGTGACAATTACATATTGCTAATCGCAGCAGCTATAAATGATGTTGAAGGACGTTGAATAGCCGGCACGTTTACTTTTTTTTATTTAATATACGGAAAAAGCTACATTTAATTCAAAGACAAAGATTGTGTTCAGCGGACTCAAGTTGAGTAAGCACTATTAATGTATTCTTCCAGATCTAAAATGCTAATTGGATGATCTAAAAGAATACACCTGTAACAGCGAGCATTCACTCAACTATTAAGTCCGCTGAACGCAGCCATAAGGTTTGTTCGCGTCGCAACATGTTTCAACATATTCCTACCATAGCTCTTACTCACTCTAATGAGCGCGTTTGAATGAGGAGCTACGGTTGGAGGAAATAGAAGCATATTGGAGCAACAAATCTATAGAGAATGGACTACGATCTGTATCTAATGACGAATTTGATTGGAAGCACTAGTGCGCACTAGTATATTAAAGCCATTATACACTGATTTAATTTGAGTATAAAAATGAAACGCAAATATTTCGAATTATAAAATACATATTTTACTTAATAATACAATAACATGTATTGAGTATCTCACAATTTAATCGATTTCTATGTTTATTTATAAACATATCTTTACATTATTTTGTGTACGTATGATGGATTTAATGTGCATCAGTGCGCACTGAATGCGTTCAATCGAATTCGCTACAAGGGACTGCGCACAATGAAAGGAATAGAGAACAGGGAACAGAGAATAAGAATTTCAACCTATCAGAAACTATGTATTCCATAATACATGATAGGTTGAAATTCTTATTCTCTATTCTGTTCCTTTCATTGTACGTAGCCTCTAAAGGCTTAAACACAATAGAGACAGCCAACAGGGAATAACGAGCTCTAATCAGAGCTCTGATTGGTTGGCTCGTTATCCCAGTTGCCTGTGCCTATTGCTTGTGCCTATTGTGTTTAAGCCTTAACTCTATCCGAAACGGTCTCAATCATGCACAGCGTACACGTTCTGTTGCAATTGAATCGTGCACAATGCTGTACTTTGTGCATTCCTGTATATAGTCGTTCAGAAAGGTTGCAACATCTTTTTTCGATGGATTTCGGAATGCAGCTTACTCACCGAGCGAGTTCTTATTCATGGATCTACAAATAAGAACCAATCGCTTGGTGAGTACGTTGCATTGCGAAACTCATCGAAAAAAGTATTGCAACGTTTCAGTGACCAACTGTACGTTTATGTCAAGATGTGTTAAGTAATAGTCTAATTTACATCGTGCACCTGATACGGATATTAACTAATAACTTTCTATTAAATTATCTTAATTTTCCGTATTTAAAGACTAATATATTAAATTAATACAATATGCATCAAAATGATTAATTAAATACACATACAATGTATAAGTTTACACTTACCCAGGAAGGAAGGCTAAGGAGATTTCACTTATGTAAATAAAAGTGGGTCGATTTTGCGTTTCGAGTTAAGGGTTGACAAGAGAGACCCGTGGAGACCTCTAGTCAAAGATGAATTTTTTTTATATCAAAATTACGGTTAAAAATATTGAATGGATCGCGTTTTAATTGCGATATTCGTAATCAGGAAAGGCTCGTACAGAGCGATTTTTTTGTAAAAAGAGAAAAATAAAAATTTGTTCTGATATCTCACTTGATGTGTACTATAGTGCAGTTGAAGTGTATATGATCTTATTAATAAAAATTTTCAAGAATCAATTTGTAAAACCGGCTCTGTACGAGCCTCCTAGTAAAAAAGAAATCCTAACAGATTTCATAAAGAAATAATATTTCTTCAAGAAGAAAAATGAGCATAACCTAGGTCACCAGAATTGCACGTTCTGCTATAGCTGATTGCTAATCATAGGGAAATTCTTCACATTGAGTTGAACAAAAAAAGGTAATAGGTTTCCTTGTCTTTTTTGATGGCATTGACAATTCTCGCCTTCATCGTGCCGAAAGTGGCCGAGAACGAACTAGACAGCATGAGACAACCTGTTGAAAAAAATCCTCTTTCGATCTGTCGCGCTTGGAACGACCGAAGACCGAAAATGCTTTCTCAGCGATCTCGGCCGCTCGGTGTATATCAGTATAAGGGCATTCGAGATAATATATAAGTTTTAATAAATTTTGATCATCAATCATATACTTTTCCCATTAATGTATAATAGCAAAAGTGATTTCAAAACGCAATAATTTATAAGATATTAATTATTTACGATTTTTTATGGGAGTTATACTGCGTTTATAAACACAGTTTGTAAGAATTTTATGTGGTCGCGTAAGGTGCGAGATCAACATGCTGAAGATCCTACGTTCTAATCTTACTCTTTTTTTCCTTTTTTCACATATTTTTTCTGAAATAAAGTTATTAATAAACATATTAGGGCGAGCATATTTTTATATAATTATTGAATTTATTCGTGTACTTTTAAAAGTTTTAAACTTACAACCAAAATATAATCAAACGTTAGAAAGAATATATTGTAGATAAAATTACTAAAACCATATTAAAGCTTGGATACAATATAAATAAATTAATTTATTAAATCTTTATTATGTGTTAGTGAGTAGTAAAAAGTTCAAATCAGATCTACACTTTGTTGAAAAGCGAGAAAAATTGGAATCATGAGTTAAAGTATTTATAATTACGTTATATATGAAGTTAGATGATGAAATCAACTACTTTATTTTATCTCTTTCCTGATCTCTTATTATTCTTGTTTTACATCTAACAAACAGAAGATGGAATAACAGAAATAGCGATGATGTCTTCCCGAACGCACTCGTCAATTTCAATTTCTATTTAAAAGTTGTTTTGTTTGTGAAAATAATTTCAGTATCAGGAGAATGGCTTTTTATCTCAACATAAATAAAAGCACGTGTAGCGAGATAAAAAGCTAATATTTTACAATGAAAGCACAGTATAAACTAAATTAAACATTGAATTGATTAATCAACATTTGGGTATGTAATGTATGAAGAGAAGTTATTGTTAAATTATTAAAACAGGTTTTAATTAAAAATATTTTTTTCATTAATTCACTAAGGTCTGGTTGCACCAACGTTACTTTGATTTTAAGCGAAACTTAAAACTCTCTCTATTTTGTTTTAAAACCGAAAAGAGACAGGAACAAAGAGAGTTTTAAGCCTCGCTTAAAATTAAACTAACGTTGGTACAACTGGAGGTAAAAAGTTTATTTAATCTTAAAATTTTATTACTTTATATATTATAATATATTTATTTATATTTTTATATCAAAATTACGAAAAAAAACCACAAGAGAAAGAGAGAATAATTCTATTATTTTAATATTAATATTTATTTTAAGAGTTTATTCGACTAGTCCAACCAGTACAGAGTATTTATAAAATATTTTATAAATATTCTGTGCTGTCTGGGAGAGTAAAGTTAATCAATTTTTACGTTTTTAATTTGTTATTTATTACAAAATTAGTCATTGAAGAAAATACTTTTTATATTGCGTTTTCATTTATAAATTTCTAAAAAAGTGTTAGCGTGGTCTCTCTTTAATTTTATTAATATAATTGTGTAAAATACAATAAATAATTATTACTACAAATACTGATTATGTAAATATGTAAATTTGTAACCTGTTAAATGACTAATTGTAACAATTGATGTTTAATCTGTCTGGTAGAAACTTTAATTCAACTAAAAAATTAATAATTCAATAGTCATATTAATTATACAAATTCTTTTATGATGTTTTATTAATTTGTATATATACAAAATTATTAAGTTTTTTGTAAAGACAAATAAAGAATATTTAAAATATCAATGTTTTAATATATTTTAATATATTCTGAGGAGATCATGGCCATGAAAAAGTAATTTATTTGCTGTAGAAGAATCTAAAACATCTTTTTATTCTTTCAAAATGAACATTTAATACTCTATAATTATAATTTCCTTTAAAGCTCGATTACATGCTATCGTATTTAATTGTTTGAAAATCTTAATACGAGTATTAGATCATATTGCTACTAATTTACGAAACATTTATTAAGAAACATTAATTTGTTCATAGAATATTTTTTTTGTACATGTGTATTTACAATGTATGCGTAATTATAAAATAACATTTACGCAAATATGTGTATATACAAAAATTCACAATTCGCAGTGGCGCCTGTTAGCCTTGTTCCTTATTGTTTTCTGCTACAAAAGGCCAGAAAGGATTTTCATACCAAATCTTGAGTAGATACACGGTGTGACACAGTGTATCGTTACATCCTTGTTATTCGACAAGGATAACATGATCACTGTCTTGCACTGTGTCATTTGTAGGAAGACACATGACGCTTTATTGCAATACAAAGTATAAAAATCAGGACTAGAATTATTATATTGAAAAGAAAACGAGCATTCCATCTAATGAATTTATTTTCATTGTTCAAAATTCATATTCTCTCTCTTTCTCTTTCTCTCTTCTATTTATTTTACTACTAAAACACTAAGACTCGTTGCATGAACGTTATTTTGACTTTAAGCGAAACTTAAAGCTTTGTCTGTCTCGTTTTAAAGCGAAAAAGAAACAGAGACAGAGAGAGTTTTAAGTCTTGCTTAAAGTCAAAGTAACATTGGTGCAATTGGGCCTAAGAGCTTTAATTTGGAATTACTCTGACACGAAGCATTTTTACTGTTTGGTCTATTTGAATATAATTTTTTCATAAAATCTGTTATTATTAAATTGAATTTTTTTATAATTAATTTATTTTTTATATGTGTACATAGATGTACTTCAGGACATTCAATTTTGGCTAAGGTACATCAATCATTTGACTTTATATAACGTAATTATAAAAACTTTAACTCATTTAACTTAATTTTTTTTTTACATTTGAACAAAGGAGTAGTTTTAGTTTGAATTTTTTACTACTCACTGACACAATGAAGATTTAATTTATTTATAATATTTATTTATTTATATTGTATCTAATCTCTGATATGATTTCAGTAATTTTATTTATGTTCATTCTAACTGTTTGACTATATTTTGTTTTTGTTCGACTATATTTTGGTTGTTTGGTTTAAAACTTTTAAAGTGTACGTATAAATTCAATAATTATATAAAAATATGTTCGTCCTAATATGTTTATTTATTAATAACTTTATTTTAGAAAAAATATGTGAAAAAAAAGTCTTTCTTCCTGAAAGAAACATTTTTATCTCTGATTTCCGAAAAAATCATGAATCTGGATGTTTAAAGTATGTACAAGTATATATAATTTTTGAAGACAAATAGGAAAATAGTTGCAATGCCATTCTGAATTGTGTAATGTCCGGTTGCAAAATAGAATATAAGGATGTAGGAAGGAATATTGGAACGAAATTGAGTTGCTTTCAGATTATGCGTTCTTTTTTAATCTAAGATTTCAACATATATAAGATAAGGTCCTGCATATATCGTTAGAATTAAGAAAAGACAGTACAAAGTTACTAGTTAGTACCGTATCAAGTGCATGATGTAAATTAGGCCAATCAGAAGTTGTGTTTGCTTTCGCCAAACTCAACTACCTTACTATCTAGTGACCGAGCGATTTCTTACTTTTTCCTGACTTATGAGTCTTTCGATAATTATAACTTATACTACATTTCGTTATTTTTCAAAATGAAGTTTAAACATTTGTTCTAGAAAGTCAAATGTATGTTTATGAATTTTTAAAACTATTTTTTGAACTATTTTAAATAAGTAAAATCAGGCACCAAATTGAGCATAGTGTTGTAAGGGTTAAACTTAGAACATATACTATTGAAAGGAGCATAGACCTACAATCCCTGTACATTCGGCTGAAGCCGAGAAGATTGACAAGGATAGAGATAGAATGCGTGCAGTTAGCAATGCGCATGTTCCATACTGATATGCACGGGGTGAGGAGGTGAAATGTCGCCTTTTTTCACTGCTTTTCTTCACCCCGCAGACCTCCATGCGCATCGGTATGGAGTATATGCATTGCTAATTAGGCGCATTCTATTTCCATCCTTGTCAATCTTCTCGGCTTTCTATCTCCATCCTTGACAATCTTCTTGACTTGAATTATGCTCCTTCCAGTAGTATATGTTCTGAGAGGTTAAATATCATTGATCTGTTACATGCTTAATCGGGTTTAACATCCGTAGTTATGAAGTTGGCCAATCATAGCTGTTCCCATAAATAGACTGCTGATTCAATGTGATAAAAAGAGATGAATCTATTTTTACCAACATGAGAAAATGCGATACTAAAAAATTCTCAGAACTCTATGAGAAGAAAATAAATAATTTTTGTCACTTACTGTGTTAAGGTTTTTTGTTTAAAGAAAGGATATTTTTATGTTCTATTTGATTCTATTTGATAGTTTATTTATGTTCTTGTGGATATAACCTAAGGTGATACTGTGCGTTCACAAATACAAGTGGCCAATGTCTGCACTCTATCGTATATTTTTTTTATGGTCTTGTTGCGCGCGCCACGTTTTTTGATGCGTATCTGTTGACAAATCGGTTAAGTTCATTTATGTATATGCCCTGTCTGTGAATTCATGTGAATTTATCCATGTAGTTTATACATGTGTAAACGAGAGAACTCGCCTAGTTTCCACAGAGAATTTAAACTGGGTCAAAATGTAAGAACCAACTAATTACAGTCGAGCATTCCTCTGTCGTTCGACTGTAACAGGGGAATACTCGACTGTAGTTGGTTGGTTCTAAGCCTATGTCGCTGCCCAAGCGCTGTCTTCAAACATGGAGGTGCAGTTGGTAGCTACTTATACTCTTTAAGTCTGTGCTGTTCCTCGGAAGAATGGAATAATTTGTGATTGGCCAATTTCATAACTGCAGATGTTATTATATTAAACCCGATTAAGGGTTCTGTGTAAACATAGTCAGTGAATAAGCAGGAAGACTTTTTGACTTAGTTTATAAAGAATGTTAAGTAACGATAAAACTCTTGCATAGAGGTAGAGCGGACTAAACTGAGTCGAAAAGTCCTCTACCATTTATTTTTGCAATAGTTAACAAGATATCAATTATGAAAAATCATCGTATATCGGTTTTTAATCATTTTTTACTCAAGTACTATCAACTTAAAAAAAAATAGCAAGCGACCAAAATTGTTTATTTTCTTCTCATAGAGCTCTAAAAGAGCTTTAAGAATTTTTTATCAACTTCTTAATACTGCATTTTCTCATTGCAACTATTTTTACCAATGAGAAAATGCGATACTAAAAAATTCTCAGAACCCTATGAGAAGAAAATAAATAATTTTTGTCACTTGCTGTGTTAAGGTTTTTTGTTTAGAAAGGATATTTTTATGTTCTATTTGATTTTATTTGATAAGTTTATTTATGTTCTTGTGGATATAACCTAAGGTGATACTGTGCGTTCACAAATACAAGTGGCCAATGTCTGCACTCTATCGTATATTTTTTTTATGGTCTTGTTGCGCGCGCCACGTTTTTTGATGCGTATCTGTTGACAAATCGGTTAAGTTCATTTATGTATTTTGTTTTTGCAATCTGAGATAAAAACGGATTCTGAAATATCTCGTTTTCCTGTCTCATTTTTCTTCCTTCGTCATTTGGCGGATCGTATAAAATTTTAGTTTAACCTTAATATACTGTTTTTCTGTAAAATTAAAGTTAGATAGTACTCCTACTGAAAAAATTTTGCTGAAATTATTCTACGTTTTAGAACATTTTGCTGAAAATTGTTGAAATTTTACTGAAAGTGAATTTTTCAGCTAATACAAAAATCACTGATATTTTTCCGAAAATAAATTGAATTTCTCTGAAATTTTTACTGAAACTTCTTTGAAATTTTGTTGAAATTTTGCTGAAAATGAATTTTTCAAACTAAAAATTGCTGAAATTAAACTTAAATTTTTCTAAAATATTGAAATTTTGCTGAAAAATGTTCCAAAACGTGAAATAATTTCAGCGAAATTTTTCTACCAGGGATTTGAGTAAAAAATGATTGAAGATCGATATTCGATTTATAATAATTAATGAGATTTATAATAATTAATTTATAATAATTAAGATATTAATATCTTGTTAACTATTGCGAAAATTATAAAATGGTACAGGACTTTTCAACTCAGTTTAGTACGCTCTATCCCTATTATTGTCACTAGTTCTCTCTATCTGCACACGAAAATTCTTTCATATATTATGGGATTCCTAGTATATGCATGTACATATACAGGGTATCTCATTTTAAATAATGCATTAAGATTTCTCGAAAACTGTGGTAGATATGGAAAAACGTTTCAAACAAAAATTGTATGGTTCGGAGGGGGACATAAGAAGGTATTATTGATTTGATCTTGGGTGGCGTCGCTAAAGTTAAGTCAAGGTCACATGAATTTTTTTTAATGAGACACCTTATTTTTGATGGCAGAATCTAATAGTTGATATTAAGAGCTTTTCAAAACAATAAAGTTATTTTTTATTACGTACTTTTCGAATTACTTAAAAGTTACAGTACTGTTGGTATTAGCATTATGCAAAGTGTCCGACAGCTAAAATCTCTTGAATGTTGTTCGGGATCATGTCTTGGATAACATTTGTCAAGATCAACACCATTGGAGATTATTTCTTTTATTTTCATTTTACGCTAAAAATTCATTTTTACGTAAAAATGAAAATAAGAGATACAACCTTCATTGACTTTGATCTTGATAAATGATATCCAGGACATGATCATGAACAGCATTCAAGAGGTTTTAGTCGTCGGACCTTGCGTAATGCTAATGCCGGCAATGCTGTAACTTGCAAGCTTTATAAGTCGAAAAGTACTTAATGAAAATGAACTTATAATGTTTTGGAAAGCTCTCAAGATAAGTTACAAGAATGTATAATGAAAAATGAGGGGATTCCATTAAAAACATTCAAAGTGACTTTGGCCTCACCTTGACAACAACATCAAAGATATCAATGGTATCATCTTACGTTCCCTTCAAAGTCCCAAAACTTTTGTCTGATACATTTTTCCTTAAAGGCTAAAATGCACTGTTCAAGAGATAGAATTGAGGTGATCGAATAAAATGGGACAACCTGTACATACAGAGTGTTCTTCGATAATAACTGCATAATCTCTTGTGAGCAGGTAAAGCAAACTAACTGAGTTAAAAAGTTATTTATCATTTTACAATTTTTGCAATAGTTAACGAGATATTAATTTTTAAACATTGTCATATAAGCGAATAAAATCAATACATAAGATAACTTTAAGATATTTTTCGAAGTTCTTTATGAAATACTTTAAAGATATTTTTTTAAGAGCTTTTAAAGCTATCTCAAAGTCGTCTTCTACGTCGATTTTAGATATTTTGTTCATTGAGTAATTAAAAAAAATTACGAAAACTGCAAAATAGTAGAGGATTTTTCGACTCAGTTTAGTCTACCTGCTAACGAGAGATTATATAGTCATTATCGAACATCTTGTATACGTATATACATATATTTGTATTATATTGTATTATATTTTGAGAGAAGAGACAAACATGTCTTGCACGATTTTCTCTCTGTAATTCATATCGTTCACACAAATATATTTTTAAGATGCGATTTACATATGTATTAACATTGTATAATATCGTTACTACTTCAAAAATACAAAGCGAACATTGATTTTATGTTAACCGACAAGAATACGATATGTATTTTCTTTGTTGGATGGCACAAAAAATTGGAAATATCGTTAACAACTAATGTTCACGCTTCCCATTCAGCTGTCTTACGTCAATCGGTCGCGTTCGGATTTGTATAAGAGAATCCGCGGAAAACGCCTTGATCCATCGAAGTCAAAATCTGCTCAGGCACTGGCGTAAGCCTTGGACGTTCAGTCGTGAATGCTGTATCAAAGTATTTCGTATCCAAAGTATGATCAAGTGCGGGTTTAAACGGTGGTTCTAATTGCCTTCTTTCTAATCGATCCCAAGGCAAATGCTATGAAATCAAAACGTTATTTGACTGCTAAACTATACATGATATATTATTGCCATTTAAAAAATTATAGTAATTTATACCTGAAAAAAAGCATGCACAGCGATTTCGTGAGCAGGTAGCCTCTTTCCAGAATCTTTCTCTAACAAATATATAAGTATTTCGGTAGCTTCTTGACTTAAATATCGAGGTATAAACGGTCGTTCATTACAAATGCTCCAAAACAACTCGTCCTCATCGCATCCAGAAAATGGTGATTGACCAGTGAGCATTTCATACAACAGAACACCGTATGACCACCAATCCACAGCTTGATTATACTTAAGTCCTTTTATTATCTGGAAAAATGAATCATTACATAATTTTATCATTAAATAATTAATGATATTTTAATGAAAACATAGAGCGAAATAAAAATTTAAAGAGAATTATGATATACCTCTGGCGCCATGTAATCTGGCGTACCACAGAACGTATCGGCCGTTCTATCTAAGAAGATCTGAAGTTTACACATGCCAAAGTCCGCGATTCTAATATGACCCTCGAAATCGAGTAGCACATTGTCAAGTTTGAGATCTCGATAAACAATACCCTTCTTATGTAGAAAATTCAATCCAGACCAGATCTCGGCAGCATAAAAACGTGCACGCACCTCAGAAAATCGGCCAGACTTCTGTATGTGAAACATAAGATCACCCCCATTGAGGTATTCCATAACAAAAAAGAGATGCGAATCAGTTTGGAAAGTGCAAAACAAATGACAAAGATATGGATGTCTAGTCGCCAGCGTGAGGACCTTCCTTTCAATTAATGTGCATTCGACATCGTCATCCTCGAGAACCACATCTTTCTTTAAACATTTAACTGCGTACACACAGTCCGTGCCACGTAATTCCGCCAGCAATACTTTACCGAAGCTGCCTTTACCCAAGACCTACGAAATAGAATTAGAATTCATTATAGCAGTTTATTTTATAAATCTTTAACAGAAATATAACTAAACAGATATCTTGACATCCTATTAAGAAAGACGATATAGTTGCGAAATTATGAAGTAAAATTAGTTATTTATTAAATAGGAAATTACTATAAAAAATATTTACCTTTTATATATTTTTTTTCTTATCATTAAGTCAATATAGCAAATCATTTTTTTTCTTATATAATTAGCTATACTTTAATTGATATATTTTTTTCGAATACCTTTTCTTTTCTATTTTAATAATAACAAAAATTAATTTTTTATTATTTTGATTGCTATAATAACATTTGATAACATTATGATTTTTTACAAACTTAAATTTATTAAATCAGAGATAGATCCTTTAGTTCTAATTTATAAAAATTATAAAATCAATTCATTATATTTCTTATTAAGAAAAATATACATAATATTAAAAAAGATATGATTTTATAAAAGAGCCTTTCAACAATTTTGATGTTATTTGGTATCACAATCTCACATTTCGTTTGATTCATTTTATTTTTTTTTATGTTTTTCAAAAACTAAAAGTAGAAAATTTTATCTTACTATATCAGAATAATATCAATGGGTGCATTCAGGGCTATTCTTGAAAAGAAACGTATACGAAAAATTAAGGAAATACTATAATATACGTTTATACATATTCCGTAAAACAGCTATCTCATTGGAATTCAGGCTTCATTAAATTCATGATTTTTTATTATATAAATAATAAATAAATATGAAAGCTATAATATCCTATATATTATTTACAATTTTTGCCGAAAAATTACAATTTTTTCTCTGCAGTTATCACCTCTGTTGATAATTAATTAATAAACTTTGACGATAACACTGAAATCGCAATTTTAAGGCTCCTGACTAATCGCGGCGGCCATGTTGGAATCGTGAGGTGAGAATGATGGCAGAAGTGAGCAACGATATGTTAATTTATGTTACGTGCCATTTTTAAATAAAGACAATTTGGATGAAATGAAATGACGAAATCACTTTAAAACAGTTGTAAAAATCGATGAAAACTGTGCTCCTCCCTTGACAGTCAGTAAATAGTCGTAAAAGGCACGTAAAGTGAGAATATTCGGGCAGAACACGATCCGATAGCTGTTGAAACGAGTAAAATATACGCTTTTATAAAATTTCAAGATAGTTAGTCTTCATCGATAATTACGACTTAATAATTACGACTTTGATAAGTACGAGACAAGTCACATTTTCAATTAGGCAAATAGTAACAAAATGGCACGCAACATGAATTTTGTCGTCAAAACGTCACTTTTCCACACCTATAAGTTCAGTCATTTATCGTGGTGCGACGTTGTAACGCACAAATAAGCACGAGTCCATGTCCGTGTGCTCGCTTGCGGCATGCCGAGAGTGAACGAGACAGCAAGCTCTTTCTCGCACTAGTCGCTTGTTTTAAGCAACCGAAAATATTTTCTCTGCAATTTCGATCGCTCAATGGCCCAAGGCATGAATAAGGGGGGGAGGGAGGGGCATCCTAAATAACATATAAGTTGTAATAAATTGTAGTAATAATGTATCCCTCCCATTAATTCAGAATAGTATAAATCATATTAAAACGCAACAGTTTACGAGATAATTAATTGTTTACGATTTTTTATGCGCGTTATATTATAGTAGACCCCTCCTTCATAAATTCCTTCTAATACTCGAGTAGTAAGAATAGTTCAGTAGAAGTACAATTTTACCGAAAAAAAATTTTAAACCATTTCTTTTCACAAAAGTCTCGAAAGGCCATCAGAAAAGAAATGCGTTTGTTTGAGACTTGTGAAGAATATATGCGAAAAAAAATCGAATAGTTGCTAAAAGCATGTTTTTCGCTTATGAAACGATATTAATTGTATAGAAACAAATTCGATATAAAAAATGTAGATATTCAAAATAATTACAAAATGAGTGGAACATTAAAATCGATCTATTAGTTCAGTAGAAAAAAAATAAAAAACACCGAAAAAGACCTTTTTTTCACTCGCTGTCTGTTTATTGAGATTTAAACGCAATGCTTTGAAATTCTCGAAAAAAAGCCCTCGTAAATCTAGTCCTAAACAAGCTTGAAATGTTCATTAATTTTTGCAAAAAGCTATTTGTTCACTAAAAATCTGTCTGCGGAAAACTTAATTTCTTCATCTTTGAGCAGCCGCACAATAATTTACAGGGGTAATTTTTCTTTTTCAAAAATTGTACTATCATGTACACTTAATAACAAAACGAATTTTTGCAGTTAAATTATTATAAAACGACTTTAAAAAGTGATTTTAAAAAGTAAAATATCTTTTTTCATATAAAAAAATGGAAATAATTCCGTTAATGTGTATTATATCAAATAGCCGTGTGAAGCATCTGACATTTTTCTACGAATTTAAAAAAAAATTACCCTCCGATTATTAGGAGCCGAGATAATAATTTTTTTTTCCAAAAAATCATTGTGATTCTAATTTTTTAGATTTAGAGTTCCGCCTGACACCAATTTGAATTGAGTCACCAAAGAAGAATTTGAATTTGCTGTTGAAAAATTCTTGAATTTCTTGCCGAAAAAACCATTCGAGAAAGTTGAAGAACAGCGAGGCAGTGCGCTGGGCGGAGTGAGGGAAGCCGGCGCGCAGTCGAGTGGATGATTCGCGCCGCTCGGCAATTCGCGCGTATTTGATTTCGTGCATTAAAATCTGCTAAATTTACATTTTCTCAACAATAAATTGACATGGAAATCTGATTTTTTTTTATCTGGGGTAGCTCGATGAGATATAAACAAATAGCTTAACAAATGTTTTGCAAAGCAATTGTAACCATGAAATTTTTAGTTTTTTGTTTTTTGAATTTTTATTTTTTTGGTTTATTACTAAAAAATCACATTTGAGTATAGAGTGCATGTCTGATTAACAAATTTAAGTCATCTTAGCTATGTTTCTTTATTTAATATGTTGTAAAAAGTGTCCAATTAGATAATTAAATGTACGGAATTATCAGTACAAAATTGTTTTTGTGAATGTTTACATCTGCAATTAAATTCATAAAAACAATTTTGTACTGATAATTCCGTACGCATTTAATAATTTAATTATCCAATTGGACACTTTTTACAGCATATTAAATAAAGAAACATAGCTAATGTGACTTAAATTTGTTAATTAGCCATGCATTCCATACTCAAACGTGATTTTTTAGTAATAAACCGAAAAAATAAAAATTCGAGAAATAAATATTTTTTAAAATAAAAATTTCATTATTACAATTCGAGATTTTTTTAACAGCAAATTCAATTCTTCCTTGACAAATTATGCCAGACGGAACTCTTAATCTTAAAAATTAGAGCCACGGTGATTTAAAAAAAAAAATTGTTATCTCGGCTCCTAATAATTTTGGAGGGTAATTTTTTTTAAAATTCGTAGAAAAATATCAGATTCCAAATGCTTCACTGTTATTTGATATGATACATATTAACAAAATTATTTCATTTTTTTATACATTTTTATAAATTTTTTTACAGAAAAAGGTACTCACTTTTTAAAGTCGTTTTATAATAGTTTAACTACAAAAAATCGTTTTGTTATTAAGTGTACGTGATAGTGCAACTCTTGAAGAAGAATCATCCCTGTAAATTGCCTGTTCAAAGATGAAGAAATTAAGTTTTCTGTAGACAGATTTTTAGTGAACAAATGGCTTTTCGCAAAAACTAATAAACATTTCAGGCTTGTTTAGGATTAGATTTACGAGGGCTACATTTTACGAGAATTTCAAAGCTGTGTTTAAATCTCAATAAAGAAAGTGAGTGAAAAAAAAAACTTTTTCGGTGTTTTTTATTTTTTTTCTATTGAACTAATAGATAGATTTTAATGTTCCACATCTCATTTTATAGGTATTTCGAATACCTACGTTTTTTATATCGAATTTTTTTCTATACAATCAATATTTTTCGTCTTATAAGCGAAAAACGTGCTTTTTGCAACTATTTGATTTTTTTTCACATATTTTCTTCACAAGTATCGAATCTCAAACATACGCATTTCTTTTCTGATTTTTGGAGACTTTTGTGAAAAGAAATGGTTTATAATTTTTTCCGGCAAAATTACTATACTTCTACTGAACTATTCTTGCTACTCGAGTTTATGAAGGAGGGGTATACTATAATATAACGCGCATGAAAAATCGTAAATAATTAAATATCTCGTAAACTGTTGCGTTTTAACATGATTTATACTATTCTGGATTAATGGGAGGAGAACGCTATTACAATTTATTAAAACTTATATGTTATTTAGAATGCTCACCGCCTCTTATTGATGGGCTGCGCTGATGGGCCGAAATTGCCGAGAAATCATTTTCGGTCGCTTAAAATGACTATAAGAGTGAGTATGAGAGTGTCGATTCTGTATCTTGAATGAAAATTATAAAAGTGAGCAAATTTACTAAAATACTGATTATTTTATTGATCAACACCTAGTAAATTTGTAACTTTTGTAATTTTCATCTTGTTTGAAAGCATCCAAGATTGGGTGCTTTCCGATTGCAATATCTCTAGACACACGATTTCATGAACAAGGCGACACAAGTTGCGTTCCAAGGACTCTATTCTTGAAAAGTATCGCATATAAAAAACTAGGAAAATGCTATAGTATGTAACGTATACTATAGTATACTATAACGTATACTATAGTATTTCTCTAGTTTTTCTTATACGATACTTTTCAAGAATAGAGCCCTAATTGTCCATTATCGTCGACACAACATTACACATTAGGATATCGATTATGTATCTTTCCCTAAGGTGAAAATATAAAAAGTGAAATTTTTTTGTACGTATGTGTGTACGTACATATATACATAACATTTTTCACTTTTCATGTTTTCGCTTTAGAAAAAAAGTTACATGCTCGATACCCTGGGGCCTTATTCTTGACAAGTATCATACTATAATATAATATTTCCCTAGTTTTACGTATGCGATACTTTTCAAGAATAGGGGCCCTGTACTCAGTCGAGGGCTGTGTTATGACAATTACATGTTGCTAACTGCGGCGGCTATAAATGAGGTTGGAAGACGTGGAGTGGCCGGCACTTTTATTTTTTAATACAGGTAGAAAAAGCTACATTTAATCTAAGATCCGAAACGGATCTCAACCGTACACATTCTGTTCCAAGTGAATCGTGCACAATGTTGTACTTTGTGCATTCCTACGTTTGTGTTAAGATGTGTTAAGCAATTGGAAAACATCCATTATTTCGAAAAGTAACCTGGAAAAAAAGAACTAAATCTTACCGGATCAAATTATTGCCTAGTGGATCGTGCACTTAATACAAGTATTAATTTGTAACTTTCTATTGAATTATCTTAATTTCCGCGATACGTGTAAACATATACATGATATGTGTATTTAAGTAATTATTTTAATAGAAAGAATAGAAAGTTACTAGTTAATATGCGTCCCTGAAAATTTCGTCGAAATTGTTTCATGTTTTGGAACACTTATTAGCTAAATTTCAGCATCTCGAACAAATTTCAATTTAATTTTAGCGTTTTTTAACTGAAAAGTTCATTTTCAGCAAAATTTCAAAGAAATTTCGGCAAAAATTTCAAAGAAATTTCAAAGAAACAGTTTGATTTCAGCGATTTTTTAGTATTAACTAAAAAATTCACTTTCAGTGAAATTTTAGCAAATTTTCGGCAATTTCGGTAAAATGTTCCAAACGTGGAATAATTTCAGCGAAATTTTTTCATCAGGGGTATCAAATGCATGATGTAAAATAGGCCATCAAACATATCTCGGCAGATGAGCTCCAAGGCTGTGTTTCAAAATTTACTGCCAGTACTGAAAATCTACAGTTTACGTACATTATAGATTTTCAGTACTGGCAATATATTTTGGAACACAGCCGAAATTATATCTGGTCAGATATAATTCAGATATGACTGTACATATCTACGTAGATCTGATTATATATGTTCATATATATAGCATAATCTAATCTTCGATGTCTTATGTCTGCTGCTCAGGGCTCCTATTTTTGAAAAGAACCGTATACGAAAGTCTAGGGAAATACTACAGTATATGTTACGTATATTATAGCATTTCTCTTAGTTTTTCGTATACGATACTTTTCAAGAATAGGACTCCAGTTTTCTAAACATTTTATCGACAATTGTTGCTATCATTAACTAGCGACAGCCAATGACAATCGCTTTGTCTTCTAGGATTATCTTGTCATTGGCTATCGCTAGTTAACGATAGCAACGATCATCGATAAGATGTTTAGAGGATCCCGTTACAAGGTCCCTATTCTGTAATTCGTTAAGACAGTAAGGGGCTCCGCACAATAAAAGGAACAGAGAAATAAGAATTTCAAACTATCAGAAACTGTGTATTCCACAATACATGATTTCTATAATAATAGATTTTTTGTTTTCTGTTCCCTATTCCTTTTATTATGCGGAGCCTCTAATGACATTGTTGCGCAGCTTTTTATACCATAAAATATTTGCGCAACGATGTCGTTAACTATCTTAATGAGTTATAGAATAAGTACCAGTCTCTGTATTCTGTAACTCGTTATGTGTTTACAACGATAGTTGCGTAGGTATTTTATATAGTAAAAAAAGCTGCGCGATTGTCGTTATGAACACATAATAAGTTACAGAATACAGAGGCTGGGCTCCTATTTTTGAAAAGAAACGACAAATGTCTAGGGAAATACCACAATTATGTATACTACATTACGTACTATAGTATTTTCCTAGAATTTCGTATACGTTTTTTTTTAAGAATAGAGGTATTTATTGAGCGATTGATTCTTACTTATGAATTCATAATTAACAACCAATTGCTTAGAGAACAGAGTGCATTCCAAAACTCATTGAAAAAAATGTGTTACAACTTTTTAATTACTGATTATATCTTTAGGATGCTATTTCATTTCTGCGTTTTTGTCGTGACAATGTGTGCAGAACAGAGAGATCTTTGGATTTCTCTATTCTATAGCCAATCGAAAGGCTTGAAAAATTTGTCATACAGTAAAAACGCACGAATAAAATAGCGGCCTTAAAGTAGATCCTTAAATTAATTTTTATACAAAATTAAACAAAATTGTCAAAATATGTCTCATTTCTGCTGCAATGTTTTGATATATACTACTATTGAGAATATAGTTTACGTTACATATATGTATATATTTTTAATACTGATACATATTGGAATATGATTTGATTTTTAGTATAAAATATTATTTAGTTCTATTTTATGGACTCGCTTTTAAAAAATTATTTTTATCAAAACATAGATGAAAAATCTCATAATGTGCTTTTAATTAAGAGCTCAGACGTAATGAAAGGAATAAAGAATAAGGAATAAGGAACAACATGGACTTATTGTGAAATTTTTTTTGGGGGAAGGGGGAGGGTTTCAATCAACCCAAGGATGTATCGTGCACCATTCGGAAAGACAATAAAAAAAGATTTTGTTACTGAAAAGAATGTCACCCCTGGTGAAAAAATTTCTCTGAATTTCTCCGAAAATTTTTCTGAAAAAGTCTGAAAATTTTCCTGAAAATATCCATATTTTCGGACACATTGCAGAGCTTTTCAGAGAATTTTTCAGTATAAATTTAGATATTTGTCAGAATATTTCAGTGACTTTTAAAGACTTTTTCATAAAATTTTTTACAATATATTCATAGATTTTTAGAATTTTTCAGACATTTTCAATGTGATACTTGAAAAAAAATTTATATTTTAAGACTTATAAATTTTGTTTCTTTATTTAACAGAAATTGTTCCATACAAGATATATGTAATAATTTTACCCGAAATTATTTTGAAAAACACATTTACCTAATGGGATTTGAACCTGGGACTTCTGGATTGTAAGTCTCCTACATTACGTACTACACCACTTCTTCAACTGATAAAGCGTGTTATTTATATCTATTTAAGTTTCAGAGACATCATTGAATTCGCGTGAAATTCAGGAACATTCAGACCCTTGAAAATGATTTTCAAAGGATTCCTCTGAAAGCCTTTGAAAAGTAAGATACTATCTTATCTTACTTATTATTAAAATTCTATCTTCAGAGATATCACTGAATTCTCGAATTTCAACGAAATTCGAGGAGTTTTAGACACTTGGAAATAATTTTCAGAGAATTTGCTAAAAATCTCCGGAAAGTAAAAAGTCGTGAAAATTTTATTTCCAGAGATATCACTTAATTCTCGAGTTGAATGAAATTCAGAGACTTTTAGACACTTGGAGATAACTTTCGGATAATTCGCTGAAAGTCTCTGAAAAATGAGAAACCATGAAAATTCTACCTTCAAAAATATCACTGAATTCTCGAGTTTCAGCGAAATTCAGAGACATTTAGACACTTGGAGATAACTTTCGGATAATTCGCTGAAAGTCTCTGAAAAATGAAAAATCATGAAAATTCTATCTTCAGAAACATCACTGAACTCTCGAGTTTCAACGAAATTCAGAGACTTTTAGACACTTGGAGATGACTTTTGAAGAATTCTCTGATAATCCCTCAATTTCTTTGAAAAAGCGTCTGAATATCACTAAAAATCTCTGAAAAATGATTTCACACATTTTCAACGAAGTTTTCAGAGATATTTTTTTATCAGGGATTGCATCAATTTACGATAATTTTTAACATTATTGAATTCCATTTGGATATTTTTACAACTTTTAATGTTTTTTTGTAGCAAGAATGTTACGTTTAGTATATATCATGTAACTTTTATTTCTCATTTTAAAGACTTCTTTTTAAAAAAGAATAATACAGTTATTATAAGTATCAATTGTAGCGTACTGTTTTTCATAACAAAAACAAAAATTTTCTATATATCGCATATTTTGTCAAAGCTCAAACTAACAAAAATATAAAAAATTATTTATATGGTTTTATAACGAGAAGAAAAAAAAATTTTATGTAAACAGCAAAAAACAGCAAAAAAACTCACACAAAGTCAAAAGTAAAGTTATATGTTTTTTACATTTAAAAGTGAAAGAGAGGAGTTCGATAGAGTATATGTATATTGTCAATTCAAAATAAAATATTCTTATTAGTAAAGTAATGAAAAATTATTAGACACCAATCGATGTGAGTGGATGTGCATGCTATCAGGATGTGCTAACGGAACTCTCTCAAAATGAAATAATTAATAAAAAATTTCGGGGGAGGGAAGGGGGTTAAATTCTTCAAAACCCCCTCCTTGAATATGCCCATGAGAAATAAACAAATTTTACCCTATCAAAAACTGTTATTTCGGTATATTTGGTTTTTAGTAAGTTTAGTAAAATCGGTCATTCCTTATTCTTTATTCTTTATTCCTTTGAATATTGTGTTGAAATTATGTTTGAGCCATTATTCTATCTTGCTGGAAAGAAACAAAGGGTTGCTGGCGAGTCAAGAAATTTATGAAACAACGCTAATGAGAGACTACTGTTATAAGAGCGAAGAGTTAGGAGATGTAAATAATACTCAAATGTTGGAGGTTGTCTTCACACGATTTGTGTTAATTTATATCTCATGAAAATTGCGAATCAATGTTTGTGAACTTTTTTGTTTTCTCGTTGAGGTGAGTCACACGATTATTACTGATTTTAAGTATTGAACTAACAGTAAAATGTTAATAATTTATAGCGTATTGATTACTGCATTTCTGTCAATCTGTGAATGACTTACCTTCAACGTGGTATTATATTTTATTTTTTCACTGAAGAGGACTCCAAAGTTAGTCGAAACCTTCGATATAATAAATGAAGACAATCTCCAACACTTGAGTATTATCTATATCTCCTAACTCTTCGCTCTTACAACAGCGTTAGACTCTCATTAGTCTTGTTCTAATTTTTTTCTTTGAGTTATTAAACGTTGAAAAATGATCACTTTTGCTTCAACGTTCAATAACTCGACGAAGAAAAATCGTACAGCACTCAATAAATAAGCAAATTGAAGATAAATATTAACTCTTTCGACTGCCGTAAACCGCATTTTTATGTGAATTTTACTTCACGCCATAGATCTTCGTGAAGTTTGTAAAAAATTTTCAGATTTGACGGGTATCCATTTGTCTCTGTATATCTCCATAAAGAATCAGTCAGATTGAAATATAAATTACCAATTTCAAAAGTAGAGATTTCAAGCTTTCAAAGGTTTTTTTGATTTTTTGTCTGCAATATTTTTTTGTCGAGTTACGGTGTTCTGAATATTGCGCAATTTTGAGCGCGTCCTAAAGTGTTCTCTGTTTTTTGTTGAGTAGTGATTGTTGAATAGTAATTTGTAGGTATTCAATATATGTTCATCTATTGCTGGAATCTTTTATCACAAGATTCAATGGTACGTCTGTAAAAAGCGACACAACATCCAAAGAATCTCCGAAAACCAGAGAGTGTTCTAAATTAAAACTATTATTAACATGGCCGAGGGAATACTAGAAATTATTTTATGCAAGAAATTAGCTAGAGAGAGAATATAAAGCAGTATTTTCAGCTGAAATTATAACACGAAACAGATAATTCTTCTTATGAATCTTTGACAAATCGTATGCTTTTGTTAACAATAAATCGCTGAAATGTAAAGTCCTGAGAAAAAATAAATATTTTTTCTTAGTGAATAATCTTTGGAACTACTTTTTAAAAAGATTATTAAGATTGTTTTCATTTGCTGGACTGAATTTTTAATGATTGTAGAGTAAGTTATCTTTGAACATTTAACTACATTTAGAGCATGGATGATCAGAATAATTGGTATCAATTATTTTGGCAAATGTTCACCTAATCTTTATTAATAAATATAGATCTCGGAAATTTACGGTTTATTTCATCGAGTTATTAAAATGGCCTTTGGCCAGTTTGGCTTAGAGTTGGACTAGAATTAATCTGAATCACGTGTATTTACATCACGTGAACTGATGACTTATGACTCATGCAGTGTTTTCTATCAGGAAATCTTCCAGAGGATGAAGTGTCCATTTCCAAGATTTACTATCAAACAAAATTCTTGCATATTTTATTTTGTTTTTATAGAGAACAGTTATTATCAAGGATTTATTTTCGTTTGAGGATACTTGAAACAGAATTTGTACGAAATAGCTATATAAATATAGATTACCAGAATTAGCACATGCGCAACGCATTATTTTTAACGTCCAGATGCGCGCGACAAGACTTACCGCTCAACATAAACTTGGAGCATTCATCTAAATTACATGTTATTTTAAATTGAATATATAACAATAATAATGTAGTTTTAAGATTCTTAGTTTTTGCGCCTATATTGTATTATAACATAAAAAAAAGGATTTACGAAAATGTTTTTTTATATACAAAATAAATTATAATTTTTTCATATACTATGAAAAACACAAATATACACACACTGCAGTATAAATTGATAAAATATGTCACATTAGATTTTCTTCTACGTTTGTGGATTAAATTAATTAAACGTGAAATGATCAATAAAGTCTATTTTTGTTGAAAATGTATGATAATGTTCACTGAATATTCAATATGTATCTAATTAATATATAACGAAAAGAAGTTGTTATCTATATATTTTATACTCTTGAAAAACTACTAAATGATAATAAATAAATATATTTATTTTTATCATATATAAATAAAAAAAATATTTTTCGACTATTTGTTCAAATAACATTTAAATAAACATATGTTTATCCTATATATTATTAACATTTTTTCATATCATATGCATTATTAATTGTTTTCTATTGATGC
>JAANIC010006100.1:841511-861303 GCA_017607545.1 Acromyrmex charruanus
ACGTTAATAATAATTATTATATTATTTTTATTAAATTTATTTATATTTCAAATGTAATATCTAGTGTATATATAAATTAAAAAAAGAGAGGAAATGATAAAAGGGAAAGAAAATGAAATAGTAGAAGACTAGTATGAAATAAGGAGGTCGATTGTGTATCTTGAAAAATGAAAATTACAAAAGTGAGCAAATATTTACTAGCATATTTATAATTTCATTGATCAACTTGATAAATTCGCTCAGTTTTCTAATTTTCGCTCATTTAAAAATAATCGACCCAAGATCTATTCTTTTGTAGCTCAACTAAAGTGTACATTTATTATATACTCAGTAGCGCAACTCGCTGTCGATATTTTTGATGTCAACATATTCGAACTGAACTGCACATGCGCGAGTTAAGCGAGGTAACCAATCATAGACCTGCTCTTCGTAGTACTAGACTGCACTAAAACTTTCTATCTCGCTTTCACTAAATGTCAAAATTATAATATCTATTTCGTTTTTAACTCTAGTACGGTATTATTATTTTTGGTTACCTTCTCGCTAACACTAGGATTTGTGAAACCCTGCAATTTTGTCACGCAATATCTTTGGACTGAATACATATTTTTTAGTTCAAAACGTGTGAAATTTATACCTCGAAGTCAGACAAAAACATTTTTATATTATAAAAATATGAATCAAATAAATAATATTTTATTTTCAATTATTTACAATGCTTTAAAGAAATTATATTGGAAAAATTCGCAAAAATAACTACTTTGGATAAAAAATTCTCAAATTTTTAAATTTAATGTTCAAACAAAAACCTGTAGAATTTTTTTAGTTGACCCTTTGGATTAACAAAAAAAAAAAAAAGTACGATATGAATCGCTCAAAAAAGTATAACATATTGCAATAAGTTTATTACAGTTTTTTAAGATTAAATTTGGGAAATTTGAGGGGATTATTAATATTTCAGATTGATTTCGTTGAAAGTCCGATAACCATATCGGCATGCAATTAATAATTTCTTTAATTAATTCATTTAAATAAATATATATAATAGTTCAACATCTTAACATTCAGATCGTAGTGGCGCTTCGTATTTAAAGTAATAATTTTTTTTTAATTCTACATTTTTGTGTACTTATTTTTACACTATCCGAAACTCAATAAACGTATATTTAATAAAAAATAAAGAGATACCCAGCACGCCGAAAACTTACAAGCTAATCACGTGCGTCTCAAGTATCCTCTTTGAAATTTCGTGCATTCTCACATCGAGAATAATGCAAAAAAATCCTTGCAGGCTTATCATATCTGGACAGTTAAAGTTTTTTTTCAGCCTCAATCCGGGTCTTCAAATTATATTATAAAAAAGTTATAATAAAATGTAAAAAATCACATAGAATACATTGAACCTATGATTACCATACTAGGATTAAGTACACTCATCAATTAGGGCCAATATTACGTGCGTCTGTTTTTTGTTGTACGATGAATTTTTCAAGTGTGTTAATTACTGCAAGACAGAGGATCTCGGACCTCTTTGTCTCACAGCTAATCGACAGGCTTGAAAAATTTGTTGTACAGCAAAAAACGAATACATGTAATATTGGGCTAAAAGGTTGCAACACTTTTTTTTAATGGATTTTGGAATGCAGTCTGCTCACCGAAGCATTGGTTCTTACTTATGGATCCGTAAGTAAAAACGAATCGCACGGTGAGTAGGCTGCGTTTCGAAAACCATAGAAAAAAAGCTATTACAACCTTTTAGTCGGTGAGTGACTTAAACTTATAATTTTGATGTTTAGTGAAAGCGAGATAGAAAGTTTTAGTGCAATCTAATACATCGACTATAGTACTGGACGGAGCATTTGCCTAGTTTACATCGTGCACTTGATAACGTACTAACTAGTAACTTTCTATTAAATTATTTTAATTTCGGCGATACGTGTAAACATATGTATACGATATTTGTTTTTAATTAATCATTTTGACGCATACTGTATCAATTTAATACATCATTCTTTAAATACATCGCTGAAATTAAAATAATTTAATAGAAAGTTATTAGTTACGTTATCAAGTGCACGATGTAAACTAGGCATATGATTGATTACCTCCTTAACTCATACACGTGCAGTTCAGTTTTATATACGCTGACATTAAAGGTATCGACAGTAAGTTATGCTACTGCACGACAGTATAGGTAAGAATAGTAGTTTCATTCAGCCAAAAATGGTAGCGACGTTCTGCACAATTTTCAATATGGCGTACCAATCAGTTTTTCTATTCTCTAAGATTCTTCGCTCTTATAGGTGCTCACCATCAACATATAGAATAGACTACCAATAGCAAATGGTGAGTTGCTGTTGATCATAGACGTAATATCTCTAGACCGAGCATTGTCAGAAATTTGGGGAGTGAAATTTGGGGATGCCCTCATTTAGGAAAGGACACACTCACTTGACTCACTCTCTCGTTTCGTGTCTGCGTATAAAGTGTCTTTGAAAGAGGGAGATCGAAAAAGAAAACAAGGAACTTAAATGTAACAGCTTACAGTCAGGTTAGCGAAGAGAGTCTCGTATATGTTCTGTGAGAGTCTCACGACAATCGCAAACCGGGACGGACATGTCTCGGAATTTTTGTTAGCCAGGTTAGCCCGCCAAGCTTCTTCGTGCTTTCGATCTCCTCTCTCAGAGGTACATTTTATATGCAAGCGCGAAACGAAAGAGAACGCTGTGGGCCAAATGAATGTGTCTTTTTCTAAAGAAAGGTTCCCCACTCCTTGAATGCTCGGTCTAGAGATACTATGTCTATACTGTTGATCCGGCAATAATTACCAATCAGGCTTTAGTAAACAGAGAAAGAAGTTCATTCATTTATCTGCTTCTCACTCTACTCATCTTTCTATCCCTGCCACTGTCATTGTGATCCATTCTATATGTCGATGCTGCTCAGGCACATTTATAACATTGCGGTCGTTTGCATCAGATCAAAGGTGTCGACATAGAGTGAAACTACTGTTCTTACTTATACCGTGATTATGTATAATATATGGTTAAATTCTAGTGGCAAAGTAACTCCGGTTTAAGCGGAGAGCACATACTCTTGCATACCGCATAACACGTAATGCATAAGAAAATGTACTAATCGAAAGCCTTCATTTCCTTCCTTTCTATGAAATAAAGAAAAATCTGATTAGTTCAATTTCTTATGCCTCATGTGTTATGCAAGAGTCTATGCTCCCCACTTTACGGTACTAGATATAAATGTGTTCACTTAACTATGGGAATCATAACATGCTGGAATAGTTGTGAAATAATTAAATATTAAATCATGGCAAAGATATAGAGAATAGATTGCGCGATCTGTATCTAATTGTAAGTAGTATTCAAATGTATTGACAATAATGAGGAATCATGGAAGACGATCAATCTCCATCTCATTCTCTCCCCTTTGAATGGAAAGTGACAGAGATTGGCTATCTTCCACGATTCCTCCTCTCTTACTTTTATCGACCATTTTGACACACAGATTGCGCGACGGCCAAAATCTGTTCTTTATGTCTTTGAATCAAACATTGATGTTTAGAATTATGATTTTGTCAAAACATATGCGCAAAAGCTTATAAAATTCGGAACAAGATTAAATTTATCACTTTGTCACTATTACATACAATTGTATTATATAAAAGACCATATGCATAAATAACTGTAATATATTGTATCAATTAGAAATATTAATATTTACTTTATATCGGAGTAATGTTAATTTTAAAATAATTCCATAGCTGCATTTTACCCAGTATGCGTATACCTATAATTGTGTGGTATCTTAATAACGTTTTTAATGTCACTGAAATCTCATTTGAAGTTTCCTCACTACTTAGGATGTTATATTGCAACAATATTACTGTAATATTTTTTTTACTGTATTATTTATTAACGTAGCATATCAATATTTCTTTAATATCTTTAACTATCTATTGCATAATCTTTAGAGTCTATTGCATAATCTGATGGCAGATTGGTAGCAGAAATCGAGCAAGATCTGTCATTTTATATGGTTTCGCCATGAGATGGATTTGTTTCTCATAAGAAGAAAACGTCCCAGAGTTCTATAAGAATTGGCGTATATAAATCGAATAAGCAAATCTAAAGATTTCCAAGTTCTTTCGGAGTGTCTGTTTCTGAATTTCCGAATATTTTTTTGATTAGTTTATAACTTTCTCATATGTATTTTGAAATATGAAGCTAATCAATAATATTTTAAGCAATAAAACTCTATTAATTGTTTCCAGTTTTCACACCAACATATACATATAAATATATAATTAGATATGTATAATTATACATATATAATCGTTTATATATATGTATGTAAAATTTCTTATAAGAAATTAGGTCGATTTAAATGAAACTGACAGATTTTGCTCGGTTTCTGTTGCCAATCTGCTGTCAAGTTATGTCAGCAGACTCTGCTCGGTTTCTGCTCGCAATCTGCTATCAGATTCTATCAACAGATTCTGTTTGATTTCTACTATCAGTCTGTTTGCATAGAACAGGTTCTATCAGCAGAACAGGAGCAGAATGCAACATCAGTTGTGGTCAGTTTGCTAACATCTTCTGATTAAATCTGCTACCAGTCTGTCGACATCCTGCTAATATTTTGCTATCTGGGATAGATATGCATGACGCGCATAACGGAAAACGAAAACACAAGTACATGTACAAAAGATATATATTTTAAATCAACCATTTGCATAAAAATGTATAGATTTCACTCTGAATAAATCAGATACATTTCATCACTAAGGAAAATGTTAACAAGATCTTTGACTTATACTTACTTTGAGAAAATTAAAATCCATTATAGTATATTTCTTGAATCTGGGCAAATTCGTTGCCGGTGGTGTTATTCGGCCACTCGAAAAATGATCCGAAGAATCTGAGTTTCGTTGATTATCTGACGACTGTGAAGGAGCTAAAAATAAATCATAATCAGTAAATCGATTAAATGTAAAATTAAACGTATCGTTGTTGGAATACATTTGTTGGAATATAAGCATATGTTTTCTCCGATTCATGCAATTTGTTAGACAGACAAGAATAATTAATTTTAACTTTTCAGTGCAACAAATACGAAAATACGGACAAATATATTAAAAATAGATGAAATATATTATATAAGCGATATTTACACATATACGTGTATGTGCGCGTTTGTTATATTTGCATATACATACGTATATAAAATATGATAGTTTCTTCATTACGAGCATCAAAAGAATTTCTTATGATTTTGATTACCTTATTAATTCGTTTTTATGAATCAATTACTAACCACGTAGCAGTAAAATTTTCTTAAAAATAGATCTGACAGTTAAAAAATTATTTACATAATTAGTATTCATATTTCATATTCATGTTTGTGAAATCAGCTAAAAACAATCAATAACCACAAAATAATATGTTTACTTTAGTAGAACTATGTTTATCGAAATGTTGCAATTAAATAATTAATGCGAGAGGTACTCAGATCATTACTCACTTCTCTTCAAAGCTTGCAATGCTTCAGCGACTAGTTTTTGATTCAATCCACATAGATTCCCTGTCAGTTTTTCGCATTTCTTATGGCAAGCCATGTCACAATCTGTAGGGACGTTTTATCAGAGACCAATCAAGGATACTATTATTATATATACATTATATATAATATATGTATAAAATAATTCGGGAGAAGATGCCACACGGAAAAAGATACCACGCGTTATTTATACCATGTAATATTACAGCAACATCACAGCAATATTATTTTTCTATTGCAATATACGAAATATATCAAAAATATTGTTGAAATATTGGGCTATCACAATAACATTAAAATGTTCTCGAAAATGAATCACAGTAATATTACGATGATATCTCACAGTTGCATTATTATAATATTATGCAATATTTATATGTGATACTTATATAATATTCATATAACCGTATAATACCGTAAAGAATTAAATCGTATTAATGAATTTTTCAACATATTATTAAAAAACTTAATCAATTAAATTTTTATATCAGCCGTTCCGAAATACGTGGCAAAAATTTCTTGAGATAAATCACAAAAATGATCCATTAAATCATGAACTTGATTATAAAACACGGTACATAAAATACTAAATTTAGATTCATTTTATTTAAACTGAAAAGATAACAAAAATAACTGCATCTTATCGAGGACAATAATACGTTTGCGTCCATAATATTGCTAGAAGTCCAAATAATAATCTGTACAATATAGAAAAAAATTGATACTTGATTTTGTTTACTATATTGCAAATCACAGCATATTGGAACAGCTAGTCAAACAAAACAGATGTATAGAATCACGGTTCCGTCAAACATATACCGCAATTGCTTATAAAATTCCATACAAAGATAAAATTATTATTTTGCCAATATTATATACAACTCAATAAACCAAAACATGTAACATTGCACGAGTAAGTGTTATGTTTTGGTGTAACTTTATGTCAATAACTTTGAATAGTATATCTACGTATTAGATATACTTTAGTGATATGTTACTAACACATAGGTATATTTACGTGTGTATGACATATATGTACGTATGTAAATGTTATATATTTTTTTATATTTTATTTATGTAATTCCATACGCTCTAAGAACATATACATGAGTATATACATGACAATTATAACTTTTCAGATTTAAAGGCACAGAAAGCACTGTAAAAGAGTTGGGAATCTCTGAAAGATTTGCCAAGACCAATTCGATTTGCGAACGCCTTTTTATAGAAAGTCTGGATGTTTTCCTACTTACAAGAAGCGTTCCTCTTATAGCGTATTTGTATACTTACTTTTTATACATTTAACCATAAAATATAGAATTGTTTTTTCCGCGAGCTCCCTAAGTCATATTACAGTTATGATGCTCTGGGATAATTTTGTGATATGTTAATAACATTTCACTAATATCTCTAAGATGAAATATCATTGAAACATCATTTGATATTATCTTGCTCTATTTATATTATAACAATATATTGCATTTTACTGTAATATTTTAATGTTATTTATCAACATGTAATATATCAATAATACATTTCAATTCTCTAGCTCTAATTTGTTAAACAATGATAAAAAGAAGATAAGTCAATTAAGAGCAAAAAAATTGATCAAATTAAAAAGTTTATTATAATTTCGCAACATTATTACTAATTTTTTCTAATGAAGTACATAATAAGAGGAACGTTTCGACTTTAATTAATCTTCCTTCGCTTCCTAAATAAAAATAATAATGAAAATAATTAAAATTCACATCGTAATTACATAATGAAAAGCCAAAAAGTCAATTATAAAACCGAAATCATAAGTTGGACACATGTAAAATCAAATTAAACATATTGTTAATTTTTAATTTGTTTTTTATGCTCTTAATTGATCTTTCTTCTTTTTATTATTGCATATCAATAACATTTTCGTTATATTGTATTTGATTATACTACGTAATATTAAATTTAATTATACTACGTAATGGGTATATTGCAATATTACTGCAATATTTACGTGTTATGCAATATTACTGCAATGCCACGTGTTATGTGGATATTTTTTTTCCAGGGATTAAAAGTAAACACATTATTTATAACGTTATCTTTTTTGGCAACTGTAACGGAAACGTAGTAATATTTTTTTTTGTGTATAATGGACCTGTTCTTTTTGGCTGAACTTTTTGCACGATTCATCTTTACTCGTTTTCTCTCCAACGCATTGTAACGTGGAGAAAAAAGGAAGAAAGATGAATCGTGCAAGAACTTTAGCTAAAAAGAGCAGACTTAATGAATTTTCCTTTATAGCACAAAGTTGCACAAAAGTTGCAGCAACACTGCTGCAACACGTTACAGCAATATTGCAGAAATTTTGCAACGATATTGCTTCAAATTCTGTGCTATATGGGTTACTTTTATCGTTACTTTTATATTTTGAATCTATTTTCGATAATTTTTTGTATAGGTACTCAATCTTTGGCCGACATTCATAATTCATTCTTAAGACTGTTTTAAAATGCTAATACGGCTCTATAATTGGTTTATGATGCCTTAAAAAAGCCATTAAACCACAAAGCTATATTAATATAAGAACAAGCTTTATATAACCGTTTTTAAGTTGTGAAGTGATGCCATGTACTATATAAAATTTGTTGTGAAAATATTATTTCAGCCGGATTATGTTTCAAGACGGAAATTTACCCGGTGTGGTCTGTAGAACTGGATATGTATACATACGTATAAATTCACTGCGAAACATTATTATATATACAAAGCTTTAGCTTGAACGATAAAGCATTTCTTTTCTTATCCGTACAGCACAGAAAGATTGCAAAATAATTGCAGATATATCTTATTGCAACGTTGTAATATTGCAAATAGATTGCGCAATGTATTTGCAACATTGTTGCAATGTCATAGCATCATAAGAATATTCGCCTTCAGCAAGATAGAACTGTAACGTCGCAATGTTGCAGCGCAATGTATTTTGCAACTATTATTAAAATAATTCTTTTATTATTACTGAATATAATTTGAAATACAATTTGTGATATAAATAAAAGAATGCAGAAAAAGAACTAATTAATATATATTTTATACTATATAAACTATATATAATTTTATATATAATTTTATATAATTATTATATTTTATACTTAATTGTAAATTTTATATGCAGATATATACAGAAAAGACACCTGTTATGAGATACCAAGTACATTTTGCGTTCAAATACTAGAAGTTTATGGGTAGAATTTAAAAAATATAATAGGGAATTTTGAAGGGAATTTAATAAGCTTTAAGGTAATGTTAAAAATTAATTCAAATTCTATTTTTTTGAAAATTAAAGAAATGTAAAAAGCTAGCAAATCGCAAAGTAAAAAAATTGTGCTCCTTACATGAGATGCCCCTAGAAATCGATAATAGAAACACAAAGTCATTAGTATTGCAATTAAAAAATTTCATGTAATGTTTATGGAGTACAAGCAGATACAGCCGATGTGCGCGCAAAATGAGCATACGATGCATTGTATCCAAGATTCATTTTCAGGTAGTTGGAACCAAGCATCGCAGAAACAGGCACTCAATGTTCATTCCGATTGTCCTTTTTATTATTGTACAATAACATTTATATTTTAGCAACGATTTTCACTATGACATAGGAACATAGGTTCATATTAGAAATAATCTGGATATCTCATATTATGATTTTCATGCCTTACGGTTTTACGATCATCAAATTTAACTTCTGTAAGCAATCCAACATATCCCGTATTTTTTCTATTAGTATGATCTTACTCTATCATTACATGAAAAATTTATTGTCAAATATTTACTTATTAAACAAGATTTAAAGGCTAAATCTCAATGAAACATGAAAACACCCAAATTCTAAAATCTTTTTTTACAACATATATAGGCGCATGATCTAATAATGAATTTTTCAAATAGTTTTTCAATCCAAGAGCAATAATGGTGGAACTATGATAATGAGAAATAGCATTTGTTAGTTTAGCAGAAACGTCGCTTATATTAGGCATCTATCTCATAATAGTTTTCTCTACATATTTTAAAGTTTACATATATATATATATATATCTATATATATATATATATATTTTAAATATTTTTTCGCAAATATATATTTTACATTTTATACAGGTATGCCTATTTTGTACATATTCTTAACTGGTGAAATAGAAATAAGAAGAAACTCCACGCATTCTATTTCATTTTCATTGCAATATATTTAAAGAATTTTTTAAATCCAAATATTTCAAAAAATTATGAGAGATGATCATAAAGTTTGAAAAATCTTGTCGCGCGGCGGTGACAACAAATGTTCCAATGAACACTATAGTTCCTTAATGGAAATAATTAACAGTCATATAATGTGTAATTGACGCATGTTTCCATATGTGACAGTAGTTCATTACTCAAAAGTCAAAATGTTTTTAATGTCTCTGTAACAGTAACTGCAAGATTTGTAAAATCTTGCGTCATAATATGTATTATATATTACAATTCCTAATATCTACAATGTTGCAGCGATATTACAGCGCAATCTGCAATATTGCAATCTTTCTGCAATGTTTCTGTGCTGTATGGGTAGTTGTATTTTCACATATCGGCCTAGTGTCACTATTGTTTATTGTGTTATTAATATTTAAACAAAATATATTGCAAAATGTTTTAGACTGATTTTGTTTTAGTATTAAACATAACGGAAAAATAACTTATCATTACTTTTCAAGTAACGGTAACGGTAACGAGTTATTTTCGAAAATCAGTAACATAGTAACGGTAAGTAATTACTTTTAAAAAGTAACTATCCATTCTCTCTACCCAGCAAACACCAAATATAAATACAATATAACATAGGAGGATAAATACAATATAACATATAATATAATCGTTATTATTACATATTTTACTACATATTATATTTATAATATGAAATATATTTTATACATTAAAAAAAGAATTCATGGAGCAGCAGAATTTCATGTACGTTTGTAATACACATAAATATAGTACTACGTTTCGGCAACGGGTTGGTGAAGGGACAGGAATCTAGCTGAAAATCGGCTGAAACTAGGGCTGCGTTCCGAGTTATGCATGAAGCGCATAGACTGCACAGACAGTCGTTCCAAATTAGTTATTGCTTCGAAAGTGCTAAGAATTCCTCAGATTGTACTAACTGTACTAAATTCTTAGCACTCCTCCCTGCTTCTCTTTTGACTTGAGGCAGTTGATACATCTGATGTGTTCATGCAGTCTATACGCTTCATATATAATTCGGAACGAATAGTTGTATGATACTGTGATCTTTAAGTGGATCGGAAATCTTTCTAAGAACTCTAAAGAAGAACAAATATTATGAAGAAAAAGTTGATACAAATACTTGAAAGTTGTTTATTTTATATTATAATTAGTTTATTTAACCTTAATTAATTACGAGTTTTTAAATTTAGAAGTCAATCTTTTCAATGTTTAATGTTATGTTATTATGTTAAATACTTTTAACTAACAATTAAAAATGTGTTATAAAATAATGTAATATATTTAATAACAATATAGTAATATAATATATATAATCCATGTATTATATTACATATTATTGTATAGTAATATAATAACATAATAGTAATATAATAACATAATTTGAAATATATTTTTAATTTTTAGTATTTTTATAATTTGCAATTAAGGATGTATGGGTGATATTTCAACAAAACAAAATTATGAAAAAAAAATTCAGATTATTTTAATTGTAAATCATATTTAAAAATAATACGACAAATTTGGATTTACTATTTGAATCATAAATTATTTTAATAAATAGTAGTATCTATTTTTTAAATCTGTGCTCTAATAAAATTGTATAGAAATGTATTACACATATAAAATAAATGACAAAAGTCTCAACTTTTTAATATAAGTACATTATGTATTCAAGATTATGTCAAGTTATATATTGCGATGCATGAACTAGTTATCCAATAAATAAACAAAATATTTATTTGTTCTGTATCTTTGTAACTAATCAATGAATTGCAATTATCCATTTTTAACATTATCACTGCAGTCCACTCAGCGCACAGCTCGCATAGGAAACTGATCTGAATTCACAAGCGCTTCATGCGTGTTATGCACGCATTGAAAAAATGAAACGATTTCGCATCAGTATTGTAGTCCATGCGCTTCATACGTATTCATAAGAGTGAAATCTTCCCTAACTCGGAAAGCACCTTAAATCTCAGCTCTGCTATAAGGGATTATTTCATCAACGGTGAGCAGGCTGCATTTTGAAACTCAGAAAAACTTTGGAAAAAAGGCTCGATATTTATTTATTATTATTATTTTATTGGAAAAAGTGTTGCAACCGTTCTGTCCACAACTGTACAATATTGATCGTGAAATATGGTCTTTATAATATTCAATATTAATAGCTAAGGTTTGGTAGTTTATTCGAAGATTATTTAAAACCAAGCAAATAACATATGATTTTGATCAGTGTTTTCATTACGTAGCTGGTATAAGTTATAATCTGCAGTATTCTTATATGCGTAAAAGTTACAATGGTATTATTAAATGAAAATAGACCAATGATGTTAAACACATATGTGTAAAATACTATATTCGGTCAAGGCAGTTCTTCGTGCCTAATAATATTATATTTCTTATAAATTTGTACAATTTCCATGAGTTCAGAATGCTCGTCAGATGCAAAATTATTTGAGGTCTGTTTTTTATTGCTGCACTTTCTGAACTAGTACACAGAGTATAATAAGTTAAAGTGAAAATATGTTTTTTCATTTTAACCTATTGCACCGGTTCAGAAACAATAATAAAAAACCGACCTCTGGACATCATATAGTGATAATATGATGTCATATATATGGACATCATATAGTGGCATGTACTACATACTGCTATGCATTATGCTGGCATTTTGCTATTATAATATTTTTGTTATTTGGGATAATATTAATTATAATAATAATATATATAATAGATAAAATATCTTTTTCAGGCGAATTAAATAAACAGTATTAAGAAGATTTTGAAGTGAAGTCCGAACTCTGAGATCGCTGCTTTACCGATAAAATGCGATACATCGACATATCTTTATATACGAGGACAAATCAATAAGTCCTTAGAAAATCTGTCAGAGGGCAGAGTTATGTCATATTACTTTTTGACAAGTAGTATCTTTCAGCTGATTACTGTCAAATTTTGAACGGAATTCATCGCGTGGTTTCATTTCTGTAGACGATTAAAGCGAACAACCTTTGTATTCTTTGCAAAATGGAAAAAAACGAGTTTCGTGCAGTGATCAAACATCTACATATGAAAGGTTTAACGCCGAAAGAAATCAAAGCCGTTGGATAATGTTCATAGCACATCTGCACCAGCGTTTGCGACTGTATACAATTGGGTGAATGAATTTAAACGTGGTCGTACATCCACATGTGATGCACCTCGTTCGGGACTCAAATTGAGGCTGCTACGCCAGAAATCATCGATAAAGTCCACGATATTGTTTTGACAGATCAACGAGTGAAAGTGCGCGAGGTTGTTGAAGCCACAGGCATATCACATGGCACAGTGATTTCAATTTTGCACGAACAATTGGATATGAAAAAGCTATCGGCAAGATGGGTGCCGCGTTTGCTCACTGTGAATCATAAGCGCGACTGTGTGACGATTTCAAAACAATGTTTGGAGATGTTTCAACGTAATCCAGATGAATTTCTGCATCGATTCGTTACTGTGAATGAAACATGGATCCATTACTTCACACCCGAGACGAAGGAACAGTCAAAACAATGGACTTCACCGAATGAACTAGCTCCGAAGAAGGCGAAGACCGTGAAGTCGGCCGGAAAGGTGGCCACAGTTTTTTGGGATGCACGCGGTATAATTCATTCGATTACCTTCCGTCGAAGCAAACGATCAATGGCGATTATTACGTAGCCTTATTGGACTGTTTCAACAATATTTTAAAGAAAAAACGTCCCCATTTGGCAAAGAAGAAAGTGCTCTTCCATCAAGACAATGTATGGGTTCACACGTGCTTGGCACCGATGGCCAAATTCAACGAATTCCACTACGAATTGCTTTCCCATCCAGCATATTCACCAGATTTAGCCCCCTGCTATTCTATTTCCTGTTTCCAAATCTGAAGAAATAATTCGGAGGAAAGAGATTCATCACCAGAGAGCAGCTCATCGCCGAAACAGAGGCTTATTTTGAAGGGTTGGAGAAATCATATTATTCGGACGACTTGAAAAAGTTGGAGAATCGTTGGATCAAGTGTATCGAACTGAAAGGAGATTATGTTGAAAAATAAAAATGAATCGATCAAAAAAAATGTTTTACTACGTTTTCCTAAAAACTTATTGACTTGCCCTCGTATTATACTATGTCAGTGTCGTACTCACATATACCTACACATTTTCTAACTAACTAATCTTTCGTATTAAGTATCTAAACCTAATTCTAAGTACTCAGCATTGGTTGTTTATATAATCTCTAGTCCAAATCAAGATTGTTTTATATGCACGAAATATAAAACTCGTATATAAAGCAAACATTATTACAAGTCGACATTAAAAGTTGGTAACAAAATTGTAATTTTCCACCTTTTTTTCATTTCTGGCATAAAGTCGACTGGTTTGAACTACATTCATTTATATTTTAATTATGGAGAAGGATTTTTTAATCTGTAAAGTTAGAAAAATACTTGTTTGAAAAAATTGATAAAACAGATTCTAACATTAAAGTGAAGTCGGAACTCCGACGAAGTCACCAGAAGTCGCTGTTTTTCCAGCGCATCGACCTATCTTTATATACTACCACACCAATATCTCATGCAACTTATGATACGTGCAGTCGTACTTTTGTGTCAATTTTCGTAAATCTCGTGACGAATGTGAATCGGGACATACGTCTCGGCTTGGATATTGTATCATTCCTAATTTTTTTGAAAATGTTGCCGTTGAAATGTTTAACTGCTTTGGATTTAACTGGCTATATATCTCGTTTTCGAGAACCAGGGCTAATTAAATTTAGAAGAAGAAGTCAATTTTCGTATAACAAATTCGTCGCGATTAAGTCTAATTCTAAGAACGTTATTTTGTTTGTGTAAACTACATGTTTGTGGATTACTATTTCGTAAGTACAGGAAAACTTTCGTATCAAGCAAATGTTGTCATGACTTGACAGCTTGAGACGCCATGTTACACTAAGAAATGGTAAAAAATTATCAATTTCGAAATTTTTGGTCTTTCTCGGCATAAACTTCACCTCACAAACATGTATTAATGCGTATACTTTAATGCTAAAAAAAGATTCTCGAATCTGTGAAAGAGAAAAACAGTATTTGTTATACAAAAATTACATGATTTAATCGGTAATGCAGACGGCTTTAGGATCTCCTTAAGTGCAGAGAAATAGATTGATGAGATTAAAACCTATATGAGTGAAAAATATTCGGTCAAAATTTGATTTTTTGTGGCTAATAATACTTGTGAATTTATACAATTTTTAGTTCAAGAATCGAAGCTGAGAAGTAATATCACAAATTATTGCTGCAAATAAGCAATAATTCTTAAAAAAGCTGTTAACGATTTATGCCAAATGTGTAAATAATTTATCTGCCTGGCAGTTTTCAGCACAGCATGCATTTTTCAATGTCTTACTTTTTGTGTACTTGGTTGCTGATGAAGGTTGCTCAAATGCCAAAATTAAATAAATGGAATGTTGTAAGGTTTAAATTACTGACTTATTGAGTAAATGTGACTTATATTTTATAAAAAAAGTTTTAATCTGTGCACTTTTTACTGTACTTAACTCCCACAGCCTTCTTGTTATTTTAATTTATTTGAAATATCGAATCCTTATTGTTTTTATTATTTGTAAATAATTTATTGCGAAAAATACCCTAGGTATATTTTCACTCAGTATCAAGACGCAGCAATGTCCCGATGCGAAAATTATTTATTTACGTTGTTTGAAAAAGACGTTCTATCTAAATATACTTATTATGATTAATTGTCACATGCCACGATGAAAGCACGCCTACACGAAATACAGGAGATCCGGGTTCGAATTCCGACTGAGATAAGATTTTTCACGATAAATTAATTACAGTTTTTAAGATACTCATTAGCATCAAATCATTAAGCTTTAATTTTGAGATGCTTATTTGCAGCAATAATATTAAATTTCTTGTCAATTTAATTTGTGATGATTACTATTCCAGCTTCTGTTTAAGATTGTGTTTCAAGAATGACAAATAATCAGTGCACAATTAACTTGAACTGGAAATTGTATAAACTAATAAGAAATATTATTAGACATTGTTACGTCCTATCATCCGTACAAGTAAAATTTTCTTTTTTTTCCCTTTCGCTATTCTATACTATATTTTCGTTTGCTGTTTGGTTTCACATCGTCTGTATAAAATACCTTAATTTAAACATTTTGCGTGAATATTCCATGTGAAAACTTATTTAGATAATCGTATTACTCTCTATCATTCCGTACCAGCGTGACGCGTATGTTGGCTAGCGTGAGCCCCATTAAGATCACTCACGAGGCGCGTGCCGCGTGCCGATGCCGAACAATGCAATTCTCGGAAGAGATAACTCTATCCGGAATCGAGAAATTTATTTCCATGAACCGAAGTTTTTATCACATTGTTATCGTACATAAAAATCATTATGAATTAATTTGATTAAAATGTTTCAACCCTTATAATCGCTCGAAACGAGTTGGTTATTGCGGACCAATCGACGCGCGTATTGCTTGTTCGAATTCACGAACGGAACCTCATTCATACAGACTAGAGCTCTTGGTGTTTTGCATTCGTATGTTATGCTCTTCACATTTTTGTTTAATTTCACTATTTTTATCATCGTAATTACTTTATACAAGTCCGAAATATGTATTAGCGAACGCGCCAATCACATCTTTTGTGAGGCGCTTGACTAATCAGAATAAATAACGCGCTAACTAATCAGAAGTCTAGCAAAGAGGGACTTAGGCTAGGATGAAAAATTTAAGAAATAAATCAGTTAATAACTCCGTAGCTTCATTAATTTATGGGAAATTGATCCGATCTTTTGAAATTACATAAATTTAGTTGCTTCCGTGCCAAATTTCACCTTGATATCATAAATTCTATGCCCAAATTCAGCAATGTATTTGCCGATTCCTAAAAAATCAAGCCCTCCTTTCCTCCCGAGTCGCGAGCGTCACTTGTGCCTATATAAGCGCGACGAAAATCGTCAAATCGATTATTGTGATTCATCCATGTTTGGATTAAGACACCTCATTGAGAAAATCAAGCAGGATACAAAATCGAGCAAAGAGCTTGGAATATCTCAAAATATAATAAGAATTTTTGAAAAGTATACATATTTCTGTTTTCTTTTTCTTTTTCTTTTTCTTTTTCTTCTATACTGTAATAAGCTGACTGCGCTCGTAGAAGCTGCTCAGTCTTTCTCTTCTTGCTTCCCCTTCAAGAGGGCTGATTACTCGTAGGAGCTACTTAGTCCTTTCCTTCGTATTTTCAATCGATTTACATTAATTTCATGACAATAATTGCAAATGATCGCGTTAGTAAACAATTTTTGTCTTTTTGTAGAATGACTCAAAGAGATAATCGTGCTAAAGGAACATATGTAAACTCCGTGCCGCAGTAACCGCTCTATCTCCGTCTTGCGACAAACCTCGCGGTCCTTCAAGTCATCGCGACGATTCCCAAAAATCATTTTCGACATGCCAGTCGACAATTGGGTAGTAACTCGCGTTTCAGTCGGATATAGCAAATAAAAATGTTATGGAAAGATGTTCAGCGTCCTCATTTTTCTTTCAATTCACTCTTCTTCCCCTTTCTCATAGGTACGAAATGATAACAGGGCTCTAATTGCTGAGATTAATCATAAATTTCCTTGCTCAAAGAAATATATAATATCCTCAAATTGATTATTGTCTTTAATCTTTAGAAGCATAAATGTTAACCATCGAGTCAGACAAATGCTCTATGCTCTGATTAATTAAATCAGTGCTCGCAAAAATTTGCACATTTCGGGCTGATTCCGGCGTACTACCTCCGCTATCGCTCGAGGCCCGCCGGACACTCACGTGACGCTGGTTCAGGAACGTCTCTGTAACTTAAATGTGCGGAGATCGTACTTTACGTTATTATATTTTTCTTGCAAAATAATTTTTATGTTCTTAAAAAAATTAAATACTAAATTTTCTAAAATTTTGTCATAATAATTCTTACCTACCAGAAACCATTCAATAATTATTAATATAAATTTACACCGAGAAGTTTCTATAACAGACTTGCGAAGAGTGAAGTCAAGAAATATGTGAATCTGGACTTCGTAGATTTCACGGAAATTCCGTGTTTTCCATACGAAGTTTTGTAAAGTCTCAAGTAACGAGGATTCTATATAATAATTATTTTCTTCTATAAACGAATATAATTTTATCATTTTAATTAAATAATAACAAAAAAAATTTTTAATATAACGCAAAAATCCTATGTACTTCTCTAGATTAAATATCTGAGAGTAATCTGTGCAAATTTCAAGTGAATCGTAAAGATAATCAAATTAAGAATTGTAAAAGTTATCGTATACACCGACTTTTAAAACCTCGTTTTGAGAAAAACGCGTTTAAAGTTTTACAGAACTGATTTTTGCTTATAAAATTATAAATCGGAATTGTGCTTTTAGTCTGCAATGCTTGCGCCATATACTTTACAAGTAGCAATATCTATCTGCCAAAACCTGTTTCTTCGAAAATTTGAAGTTTTCTTTTATCTGCGGAGCTCTGCTGCGCGAAGTCTGCCGCTTGGAGCAGACTTAACGAAGTGAGGAGATGCAAGATATTGGCGCTAACTACAGTTGAAATACTGATTTAAAACTATTGAAATATTATTCTAAACAATATTAACAAAATATTATTCTTAACAATATGAATATTATGAACAATATGAATATTATAATTAACAATGAACAATAAATTTAAGAAAAAAAAAATTTTCGATTTTTTTTTAAACCTCAAGAATGGTGTCTCCCCTTAAACGAATAAAAGTATCTTCAACTTACTTCCTAAATTATTCTCTTTCATATTTCTTCAATTTATGTTTTATCATACCTTTATTTTTATAACTTAAAGTCATAATTGCCTACAGCAGATAAGTAAAATATGTAAGTTTATATTGTACTGCGTCATATTATTATTTAATTGCTTGTGGCATTTTCTGCCGATGTGGTATCTTATGTGCCCGATACGTGAATATCAAAAGTGTAATATGTTAATTTGTATAAATAAAGGAATGATTTTAGAATATAAATAACATTTTTTTCAATTTAATTCAATAATAATGAGAAGTTATTAAAAATAAATTTTAATATGGCGTTCTTTTACGAGATACTTCGCACGCACGCACGCATCCCGCGCACGCGCGCACAAATCCCGAGTCTCATCTTAAATAACGACTTCAAATATCTCTTGACCAGTGTATTTTAGAGAAAAAGGTAGATATACGATCAGGGAAACCCACTCTGATGACTTTGATATATATCGTCAAAGTCATGATCCTGAGTAATTTCCGACAAGTTTAATTCATTGATTGTTATCTGTTAACGTTATTAATAAAATAATTGATAAAAATACCGGTCAGGGAACCCCGGTCTGATGACTTTAACCTTGACATATCCCATCATGACCCTGAGTAACCTCCAATAAGTTTTAGCCGTCGCATGTTACTCGTTAAAAAGTCATAAAAGAAAGATACATATACGGACACGCGTGCGCACATACACACAACTTATACAATAAATTCGGCAACCTCCACGCAATACAAGTAATGCTAATGCCGATGATATTGTAAGTTTCAAGTCTCATAACTTGAAAAGTACTGTTTAAAAAAAGGTGTCATTATAGCATTTTGGAAAGACACCTGTTAGATTCTGAAATAAAAAATAGGATATTTTGTTTTAAAAAATCGATTTGACCTTGACTTGACCTTGGGGCGCCATCCAAGATTAAAGTGACAAGATCAGTAAATAGATCATTTTAAACCTTACAAATTTGTATAAAACATTTTTTTCTTACAACTTACTTTTTAAGATATTTAAAGGATTTGGAACTTTTTGTACACTCTGTATATATATATATATATATATATATATATATATATATATAT
>JAANIC010006100.1:861341-906196 GCA_017607545.1 Acromyrmex charruanus
TATATATATATATATATATATATATATATATATAAAAGTTTGATAAAAAGTTCACCACGTTTTTTTTTCAAAAACGATAGGAGATAGGGAAAGACATACCCGTTATCAAAATTGTAGAATAAATGCATACTTTGATAACCTTATGTAACTTTGAATGTTCTTGGTTATTTACTACTAATAAAAAAAGATCTTTTTAATGGAAAGTATTTTTAGTCATTCCATCGATAATATTCCGTCAGTCAAATATCTTTATATTAAAATATTTCCTCAAAAATTCAACTGCTTCAGAATATAAATTAAAAGAAGTAAAGTTATGGGTTATTTCGCCTTTTGATAAATTTGAGTTCACTGTCTTAACCTTTTATTCTTTTATGCTTTTACTCTTTTGTTTATTTAATAGGTTAATTACCACATAATTTATTTGAAGATGAAACAACCGGTCCGAAACAACATAAGTTTGAAACAAATTTTTTATTATTGCAATGTTCAAAATGTTCATTATGTTGATCTAAACGAGCCTGTAGTCTTCGTGGATAGTTTGTTTGGACTTTTTTTGATTTTTGTTTAGAAAGATTTTTGTTTAAACATTTTTCTTTAGAAAGAATGTATAAACTTGCGATTTACATTTACATACATTATCTTTTATCAATATCTAAAATACATCGGCAGTGTGGCCAAACATTTTAAAAATATCCCATATATTATAACATCTTCTAACATCTTCTCTTTCTAATAGTAGATAAATAGTAGATTAAATTTATTAGACTATTAGTTGACATTACGAGAATTTTAGGTCGTTTTAGTAATACTAATAAATCTGCACTTGCATCGTGCTATTATCCTGCACCTATCGCTTCCATCATTGCCGAATGTCAACGCGTAATATTTCTAAAATAATATACGTCGTGAAAAATTATGATATAAAAAACGAGTTTCAAACACTTAAAAATGTTCTGGCGTGTTGAATGAAAAGATTTTGACTCAATTTTTTGGATTTACAATACATGGTAGACAACGTTTATACTACATAAATATGAATATTTTCGGCAATCATTTTTGACAAAACCTCTCTTACAAAATTTGGTTTTGCTCGCGCATATCGTTCGTTGATTTAAAAATCAGCATATAAAAGTAATTCGGAAAATGTAGACATTATTAAAATGCAGAAATGTTAATATTAATAAACATAAATTAAATTGCCATGCAAGGATACTCATTGTCATACAAGTATCTCTGAGACGAGACTATGTAATAAATGCAATTTAGATAGTTTCTGTCTAATTCCGTAACACATACTGTCCACATGCAAAATTATTGTCAAAAAATGAGAGAATTAATAAATATTTGGAGCATTCAAATGTAAACGTAAATTAATATTATGATCACATATTACTGAATTAGTATTATTATTTTCTAGATATTTTTCAAATGTTATATTTAAAACATATGAAATAATATTTTCAATAATAATTAAAATGATAAAAATGGCACTCATAAATAAATTTTGCACGATTACTTTGGCGATGCGATTTAATAAATGTTTTCAATTGTTAATTAGTTCTACAGTAAAAAAAATGCCAAAAATTCTAGAGCGTTTTTAGTTTTCGAATTATTTACAACTCTTTAATAAGTATCAAATATAAAAAATCTGAGACTTTTATATAGAAATATATATGTACATTAAAGTTACATCATAAATTAAAAATTAGCGCCTGTTCATACATTTTATGGGAAATTGTTCTCTTTCTTTTGGAACATTTGGAATTTGTTCACACTTTGTAATTTTATAGTTCATGGGACACCGATAAAAAATGTCATTGTACAATTCTCTAGAAACTATACTGAAGGAAAAATATACTAAATTTTAATAAATAATTGTTTGAATATAGTACTAATATTTATTTACAGAAAATAAATAATAGCTAAATAAAAAATGTGATAGTTAAATTAAATTAATGGTTATTGTACCAAATGAATATGTATATGTTCATATTTAGTGAATATTTAATTGATATTCAAACAAATATTTATTAAAATTTAATACATTTTCCTCTTGGTGTACAGTTTAGTCTTTAGAGAGTGTTGAAAATTAATAGGATTTTAAATCATAATTAAAAAATTATCATGTTTCCAATTCGCTGTGACTTTTTTTGATAAGTATAACATCTCGTAAATCACCACATAAAAATGTCTGCAAATCAAATCTTACCAATCATCGAGCTATAAAATTAAAGTATTTTTAATGATTGCATCGTGATTACATCAAATCCAATAATTAGCAGATATAATCTTTTAATCAATATAATGATCACAGTTTTGTTAGTTACATCTTGTACCGTACTTAAAAGATCTGATGATAAAATATTTTAATCGCAATTTTAAATCGCTTCATGAATATTCTATATTTTAATCTCACATCCTAAATATCATAAGATAGTAACACGAATACAAATATCTAATGTTCATGCTTTCGTTTTGCGTGTACAATAGTATACTAGAATAGATTCTTTATTGTTCTAGGATTTTACAATATAGACTATAAATAATTAATACCTTGTGAAGTACTGAAATTGTAAATTACTCTCATCCTTACAAATCCATGACTAATCTGATTCTAAAATTTCGTCATCTACTCATTCTAAACTTATCTTGTATGTAAGTTGGATCAAACTGTAAAATGTAACATTCAACAAAACTGAAAGTAAAAAAATTAATTGATACAGACTTATTGATGAAATAATTATAGATTTATATACATATATACTATATGCATATACATATATGTATGTATGTGTATATATATATACACACACACACATATATACACACACACATATATATATATATATATATGTATATATATGTGTGTATATATATATATATATATATATATATATATGTATGTATGTATGTATATAGGGTGGTCTATTTAAATCAATCATCTGAAATATTTCGCTTATTTTTGATGATATAAAAAAATGTTTCAAGTGAAAGTGGAACGGTTTCAAAGGGATTTCAACGTATTTTGATCATGTACCTTAATTTTGATACGGTATATAGTTGCTTAAATACCGATCGGCATTTAGATTGCACGTGAGTTGGTGAGGTAAGGAGTAGAAAACAAGCTGAAAATCGTGAAAGTTGCAAGTAAATTCCAGCACTGTTTTACATCATTAAAAAAAAGCAAGATATTTCAGATAATCGATTTAAGTGGACCACCTTGTATATATATACATATACAGGGTGTCTGATCTAACTCGAGCAGCTGAAATATCTCGCTTGGTTTTTATGATAGAAAAAAATGTTTCAAATAAAAATGAAACGGTTTCAATGAGGACGTATTTCGGTCATGTTTTTCTTCTAGAAGAAGGCGTCAAAAAGATATGAAGGTCATCACTTTTTTAAATGAAATTGTGTTATTTTTTTACACAATATGATTCCTCTAATTACATGCATAAAAGTATTTAAGCAGAGACGTAAAAAAACCAATTAGTAAGATATTGTACACTTTTCTGGTTTAAATTGACATAAAATGTTAAAATGTTTAATAACTCGTAAACTATTAACTTTTTTACAACCGTACCTTAATACTTTTATGAACAGAATAATGAGATGAATCAATTGGTGTAAAGAAAACACGTAGTTGCTTATTTAAAAAATAATCCATTTTGCCAATACTTTTTTTTTAAGCAACTACAGTACCGGTCAAAAATTTAAGTTCACTTCCCATAAATATACAATTCTGAATAAAATGCAGTCTCGCCATATTTTACAACGTTATACTTTTCCATGAGGAAAAAGAATAATGGGTCCTGGTTTTGTTTTCTAGCAGGATAACGATCCTAAGCACACGTCAAAATTGTATAAGAAGTACCTCACGAACAAAGAAAAACAGAAAGAATTAAAATTCATGAATTGGTCCTCTCAGTCATCTGACTTGAACCTAATCGAACTACTATGGCATGAGTTGGACAGAAATGTGCGAAAAATGCAACCAACTAATCAAAATCAACTGTGGGAGTTTTTGCAAGTGTGTTGGACTCAAATTTCAGCTACTGCTTTGAAAAAGTTTATAGAAAGAATGCTCAACGTATATACTGTTCTGAAATGTAAAGAAAAATATTTTGAAAAGTCAAAAATCAACAAAAAAAATATAGAATTTAGTTTCTATGCTGTTTTATTTTACGATATTACTTTTTTCCTTGAAAATAAAGCTGTTAGGCCAGGATTGATTACAAAAACTTGTGTTATTAATATATTCCCAATAATTTGGCGATAAAACTTAAACTTTTAACCGGTAGTGTATGTATTTTTTTATCCCAATTAATTCATCTCATTACTCTATTTATAAAAATATTAAGGTACAATTATCAAAAAATTAGTAGTTCACGAGTTATTTAACATTTTATGTCAATATATATGTATCAGAATAAAGTATAAAACATCTCTTAAACTATTGGTTTTTTTTATGTCTCTGTCTGAATACTTTTTATATGCAGAGTAATTAGAAGAATAATGTAAAAATAATTATACAATTCGATTTTAAAAAATAGAGGTGACTTCATATCTTTTTGACATCTCCATCTAAAAGAAAAACAATATGAAATACGTTTCCATTGAAATCGTTCCACTTTTATTTGGAACATTTCTTCCTATTACAAAAACCAAGCAAGATATTTCAGATGCTCGAGTTAGATGGGATACCTGGTGTACACGCACGCACGCACGTACGCACACAAAATATGTACATTCATATACATATAGTTACTGTTAAATCTATAGTGTCAAGTTTAACATAATTTAAGTCGCTCTTATTCAATATATCGTTTTATTAAAACAATGATTAAATTTGACACAATGTAGTTTTAAATTTTACCATTGTTTTTAATGATATATTGAATAGGACCAGTAGTGACTTACTTAATTTAAATTACATTAAATTTGATACTACAGATTTAACATATTATGCATTATCATTCACTATATATAGTATGTATTTATCATTTTCTTATTTCTTAATAAAACTTTGTAAACACATTTTATAAGTTATTGTGTCTTTTATGCCTTATTTATAAGCATTGTTTGTAAATTTTTTTATTTGTCGTATATCTCACCTCTATAGGATATATTATAAAAATACAAAGGTTTCAAAAGTTTTTTTTTTATATAAAAAGTAAATATTTTAAATTTCTAATATTTTTTCGTAGTAGACAGCATAAAGTTTTTATTGATACAATTTATTTAGTTTAAACATATAGTAATTAATAAATTAAGTTTGATAAATTAAGTTTTTTTTAGATCTAGCGTATATATCGAAGTTACTCTAAACATATTTGGTAAGTGCTTGTACTGTTTAAGACGTCTAAAACAATGAAACAAGAAATTTAAGCTAATAGGAATCGGTGCTGTAAGCAATGCGCAAATATTTAAACCCGCACTTAATATTAAATCATTTATCGTACTGCTTAAAAAATATTTCACAATTAAAGTAAACTTCTATTAATTTTTTAACCATCTTTAATTGAAAATGAAATGATCGTAGTAAACTCTTATGTTAGACTATGTTACTCGTTACTCGGTCTTTAACGCAATTTCTCTTTTATAAGATGGAAATTATCCCACAATCACTTATAAAGATGGATGGTCTCAAATGAATATGATAATATTATTATTATAAATATGTAAAATTATAAAACACCAAGATATAAAAAGGGAAATAAATAATGTGTATAGAAATTAATTGACTTCATGGAAACGCAAACAGATGTACAAGACATGAAAAACATACATATGTGATGTAAATGTAAAGTTCGAAAATTTAAAATACGATATATATAAAGTTAAAAATCACCAAAAAGATGTAGTAACACAATTAGTAATTGCTAAAATAAACAAGCTAAAGTAAACTACAGAATGTGGACCTAACAAGTCAGAAAATAAAATTAGACTTAATGTCATCATTAAGAACAAAATCAAAATTGTTGTCAAGACAAGTTAAACTATTACGGTTGTTTAAATAACGGTAATAGGCTTGGTTAAGCAAGTATTTGTTTTCAGATTAATTATTTTGACGTTTGATGTTTATTATTTCTGAAATAAATCATTTGTTACAATTCCGCTTTATGTCCAAAATTTCGATGTTATCCTAAAGTGCGTTCCGTTTTGCACTTCATCATTTTTCCTTGTTTAATATTTGATAGACAACAAGAATTAACTAATGCTTAAATTCTAATTGAGAAAAAAAATTGAGGAATTAAATATTAAAGTATATTGATTAAAAAAAGAATATGAATGAATGTTTATTACTGACTGCAACATACGCTACAATTTTGCTTTTGATATGTCCTACTTTACATACGAGTCTGTCTAATCTTTTTAGTTTTCATTATTTTTAGTATATTGTAGATATATATTTAGTAACAGAAAAATTTAATAAATATATTCAATGTCTTTTATTGCATAGGAATTATATGTCTTACATTGTTTAGGAACCTGTCTAATCTATTCGGTATATATTATTTTTAGTGTGTTATAGACTCATTCATATGTAGTAAGGTGAAGATTTAATTTAATACATAAAGAGCATGCACACATGTGGAAAAACAATATGTTAAATAAATTTTTTGTTAATAAAATTTTGTTTTTAATAAACAAGCGACAGCTAAATTCTTTCAATTGTTTTCAGGGATATATCTTTGATAATATATATCATGGTCATTGAAGGGCTTGACCTAATGTTTTAGAACATACATACTGAAAGGGCCATAGGTGATTGTCGATGGCTGTAACATCTATTTGTCCTTGTCTAAATGCTTCATCGTAATATGTGTCGATTATTATTATGTAGTGTTAAGAGTATTGTACTTTCACTTTAGAATATACACATGCACGTTCAAAGCTCACATATAAATCACGCGCAAGCGCACAGCAAATAAGCTTTCAGATAAGGACAGATAAATGTTGGAGACACTTTTATTGCATTGATCAGATACGGTATAACCCTTTCAATATGAAGCCTAATGTGAATGTTTACCCATGATCAATGCAATTGGTCAATTTTTTCTTCATCCGAGATTTCAGATCGACTTCTAGCATTGTAAACACAAAGTTTAATAACCGAAGTGCAATCTAGTTATAGAAATCTGTGATTGGAAGTATGGATAAGATTTGAATCAGAGCTCTATTTTTAAATTTATTTATCTAGATTTATAAAAGTAGCGCATTGTTGTAGCTCCATTTTGTATAGCTCCATTTTACATGCCGACAACCACATTTTCTTATTATAGTTAATATAACCCGCTATTCTTGTAATCTAAAGTTCTAATTTGAATTGCAGACATCTTTATGTGATGGGGTGTTTTACTTGTTAAAACTAATAGGAGTTGTAAATACGATAATTTTTACATTATAATTCTAAAAATTATTAACCTTCAACGCCTTCTAGAGATTAAACTATAACTTATAAAAAGTTGTGTTTATTGATATTTTTGATCAGCATGAATTAAAATTATAAAATATGAACAAATTCGGGAGACAATTTCTTATAAAGTATGAGCGGAATCATTTTATGTTCAATTTTTAAATTAATTAAAAAAATTTTACTTTTGTTATTTATGTGTAATATATGTATATTGAATTAATAATACTTAATTATGTAAATCTGAACTTTAATGATAATTAAATAAACTTTAATGTTTATATCCCATTATCTTTTTCCAATATAATTCGAGAATAATTAATTAATTTTGATTTAGTTTTAATCATCATTTCCAATGTTTAAAAAATTATTTGGAAAATCATTCTCATATATCACATCGTCAAAGTATTAGATTCTCCTTAAAAAATATTTAGAATCTGTTTAGATGTGTTCAATGGCAAAACTTCGATGCAAACAATCCCAAAATAAGTACTCAAAATTCTCGGTGAACCATCAAATCCGGAATCGTTGCTCCTTGTTGAATTCATTCTCTTATGTTCGGAATCGTCATTCAATTCAATGCGAGTCGATCCATTCTCGTCCGTACTCCTCGTCGTGACAGTACTCGTCGTACTTTCAGTACTGTCGCTACTGATGGACGGTGTTCGCGAGTGATGCCGTCTTCTCTTGATCTTTACTCGTCTGACTTTGGAGAGATCCCGCGGCGTAGCCGTAAGCAATGCGGACGGCGTCGTGTAAAACATCTTCATAAGATCGAGTGGCCGTTGTAAAGGTGTATTCTTCGGGCTGGACTTGGGAGACGTTTTTGGCAAAATTTTCACTAGATGGTGCTTCTCGGGGACGAGTTTTGTGATAAGCATATTCCGTTCATTCACTGACGTTATTAATTCATTATTACAAATCTCCTTTAGCCCCTTCTCACTTTTTTCTAATAATACCTTTTTAATTGATGGTTTTTTCTTTTTAATCGCACGCTTCGTTTTGGAAGATTGTAGAGGACTAACGCTAGAACTAGTGACCAAACTGATTTCCTCTGACGCAACTGGAGTTTCGACATCGTTTATGTTTGTCAAATCGTCTTGATTGCTCCATCTTGAAATTTTCCTGATTAAAGAGGGATTGAATAACAAGTCGTTTGTTGGAGTGTTTGGATTTTCATGTTCCTCCTCGACTTTTTGATTGTTACACTCTTTGAACAACTCGGGTGCTTCAACTATATTTATTTCCGGCATGGTAACCTCAATTGAAGTAGTCACGGAAGTTGTACCGAAATTGTTGCACTTCAACGAAGCTTTCTTCACAGTCGGACTTATGTTCCTAGTATCGATCACTATTGAAAAATTCTTCTTTTTTGATGGTATCTTTTGCATCGTCGGCATGTTTCTTTCGATTTCCATTGCTTTTGCAAGTTTCTCTTTTTCCGCTTTTTCTAATCTTAAAGATTTCGAAACATTTTTCTCTTTTTCTTTCTCCTTTTCAAAGACTATATTATTAAATCCGTCTATCGAACTTTCGAACGTCGTAGTGTTCATTTTAACGTCAATTTCAGTTTTTCTTTCATTATCTTTCCTCTTCGAATTCATCGAATTTATGTTTTTTTCAATTTTAGAAGTACTTGTTTTGCGGACAGGAAATCCATTTTGTTGCTTCGATCTCGTCATTTCAGGACTATTCGGCGCTTTGATTTCGCTCCAAAAATCAATGGACTCAGTAGAAGTGCTTCTCGATAATATTACACTTTCATCTTGAGAGTTATAACTCGGATCGATCTTTATTGATTTCTTTTCTGTTATTTTGCTTACAGGTTTTGTCTTTGATGTCTTCTTAACAGATATATCCTTACCTGTGGCTTTTTCATCATTAGATACAGACTGCTGGAAAACCTTGGAAATATTATTTGCTGAACAATCGTTCATCAATTTCGAAGAATCAACAGAAATGTTTTTTTTCAAAATTCTTGTCTCATCATTAGCATTATTGCACAAAAATGATTTTCCATCTTCAATTTTTATTATGTTAAATGTACCTGAATCTTTTCCAATATTTGACAAGCCACTTTCGTTTGTATTGTTTTCTAACATCGGCATCTTACTCTTGAAACTCGATAAATCTTTCAAAGAATCCTTTCCTACAATACAATTAATTTTTTTAATTGAATCAGTCTTTAGTTCCGCTTCTTTTGCATCCGCTGTTGCTTCGGTAATAATCGTTTCAGTTTCGATGTTTGATGAATCAGTTGTTTTTAAGGTTAATATATTTTTGTCAGTCCTTTTCGCATTGTTTCTCGATGTTTTCGTCAGACTGACATCTTCTGTCGGCTTAATATCTGCTGCTAGTTTTGCCTCGTCACAGTATTCATTACTATACACTTCGTCATTTGTTTCCTTGGGCAAGGTCGTTTCGTTAGCCTCTAATTTGACTGCATTATTGTGTCGAGTTGCATCGATTTTAAAACTTAATTTATACGCGTCTACGCTATTGGTTCTCTTCGAGGCATTGAAAGAAGAAACTTGCGCCAAGTTCGATGTTTTGTTCATCTTCTTTTCCGGCAATACGACAGCCGCAGTCCCGACGTCATGATCACTTTTCAGCGAGTCCGCCTGATACTCTGCAGTCTCTCGTAACGGAAGCTTTGGCGCTTCTACGGCATTATTTCTATCCGTATTAATTTTAGACAGTTTTGGCAGACGACAGGTCGCGCTATTTATTGTGAGCATCGTATCGCTGACGTTGTTTTTACCAACATTGTCGCTGCTTTCAATTTCAATAATGTTTTGCTTTATCATATTCTCGTTGTGCGACATCGTCAAACTCTTTGGTGTGAGTTTTTCCGATATAAACTTATCACTTTCAACGGAAGCAATAGAATTTTTTCTAGCGAGTACTTTCGGTGTTTTGGTAGTTGAATCGACTTCCAAGTAGTCAAATATCTTCTTGGTAACATTATCAATCAAATGATCCTTCTGACTTTCGTCATTTTTTATATCTGCGATGAAAGTGTCTTCCAATATTCCTCGAAAATTTTCCATTTGCGAATCGTTTCTCGATGCGTTTGTTGAAATAAAAGCTAAAATGTTCGATTGTTTGGGAGTTGTCTCAGTTTCTTTTGAGAACGATAAATCTTCAGTAACGATTTCTCGCGTATTGCTTTTTGTTGTTAAAATATTGATATCTCGATTATTCGACGAGTCATCTTTCGATATGGGAATATCATTTTTTGCCAAGGATTCCGTGTTTTTAGATTTATTTGGCTTTTTTAACGCTTTAAAGTTTTTAATATTATTTGTCATTTGAATTTTGCAATTCGGCTCCGCTGAATCTACATCTGTTAAACTTTTTGATATATTATTTGTAAGAATATTATTTTCGATGTCGACGAAGCTATTCGTTAAGTTTAATTTATTTTCATTGGCTTTCACGTCAAGTTTCTCGACTTTCTTATTAAGTTTTTCTGTCGGTTTTTTTATCGTCAAACGCACGCTATTTCTCGACATATCCTTTACGTAAGATTTTTGTACTGTCAACACGACTTGCGTTTCTGCTTCGTCTGCATCGTTCGAGATAACGTCCATTTCATTTTCAGTTCCAAATCTATTAGGAATGGAGACTCTTATACTCTCCTTAAATTTCTCGTCTGTCGATTTGCATCTTTTGTTCTCTGCATTTGTATTCATCCAGAATGTGGAGAAATCTCCAGCGCTATTACATGCCTCGATCTTATATATCTGAGGTCTTGATTCATCATTCTCTGTAATTTGCGAATCAACGGAAATTTCACTAGAGGTGCTTGATCGTCTTTTATCAATCTTATCGGTCGATGATAATTTATCAACAAATCTTTTTTTCTTAGTTTTTTTCATGGCTTTCCTTATCCTTGTCATAGCCGCTTGTTCTTCCTCCTGAATCATCATATCAGAATCGATATTGTTCGCGTAGGGATGCTCGAGCAATCCTTTTGTCATCGTTCCCTTTTTAAACATTGAAGTACCTCGACGTGTCTCATTCTCGATCTGAGCTTGCTCCTCTGCTACGAGACTGTCTAAGACTTTCGCCTGTACTTGCGCGTACGCAGCTTCTCGTTGCATTTGCTCGGAATTAAGTTGCAAATCGGAGGAAGATCTGCGTCGTGTGAATCTGCGAGTGATTCGCTTTCGCACAGCTTCTCGCTCCTCAGAATTTTCTAAATGATCTAAATTAATCTGATGATCTAAACGTATTTCCTGTTGACTATTATCGTTGTCTACTAACTTCTTGTCCTTAATAAAAAACTTCTCCATTAAAAGTTCACCTACTGACTTTTCATGCTTCTCGTTGTGCTCGCGTAATGCTGGATTGTCTTTCAGCGCCTGCGATCTGATCTTGATAGTCGGCCGATCGCGACGTAGATTTCTGGAAGGATTCCTATTGTGCGAGAGTATTCTCGGTGATGAGACATCGATATCCGCCGTATCAATCACTTGTCTAGCTGATCTCACAGAGATCGGCGAGAAACGATGCAGATGGCTGAGTGGTGATTCGGAAATCGTCGACAAATGCGGCGAGAAACGCGACAACGAAGTGTGAAAAGGCATTCTGTGCGAAACATCATAATCTTATAAATACAATGAAACTTAAAAGCTCAATCGAGGTAAATCAAATAAAAATATGTAATGCCTTGTTGAGCCAGCCATTAGATGTACGTGTGAACAATGATTTATTCAATTTAAAAGTACATTTAACTGGAATAAATGACATATTTTCATTTGATCATAATCTTATTTGGAATTAGTGAGTCATAATTTACATTTTACATAAACTAATTTCTGTTTGGCGGATACTTTTCTCATGAATCGTTCAACATGTTTATTTCATATATAAATAGTATAGATATATTTCATATATAAATGTTCAGATTATACCATATACAAAACAGAAGCTCATTAGAAGTTCGAGTCTTAACCCTTTCAGATCCTACGTACATTATAATATACATCAAATTTAAAGACATTGTTCATTGAAATTATTTAATTCTATTTACATAATTTAAGATCTGATGTACATAATAATGTATATGTTGGAAAAATAATAAAAATTTTAAAAACAATTGTTTAATGAGAATTACTTATTAAAGTGCGAGTTTAAATTAAAAAATTGTTAATATAGTTCCAATAAAATTAAGTCTGACAGGGTTAATATAAATCATATCGAAAAAATATTACAAAATAATATAATAATATAGTATATATTATTCATAAATATATTATTTAAAATATATTTATTATTTAAAATATATTTTGAATATTTTACAATAAATAAATATACGCGATTTATATGTATAGATTTATTAACATAAATTATGAATTTAATATTTGTTACTTCTATGATGATCATGGTTTATAATTAATTCCCAAATTCATCATTGGCTGCGTTCAGCAGAAAAAGCAGCTTTGCAACTGTTGTAAAATTCTTGAATATAATTGAGTCATATATTTAGATTCAGTAAGGACTTAAGGGCAAGATCAATCATATTAAAGAATTTTACAACAGTTGCAAAGTTGCTTTTTCTGCTGAACGCGGCTATTGTCGATGATAAGTGATATAATATGCTATACCTGTCGTAGACTTGTTTGTCTTGCCAAAGACAGATTTCATTCCTAACATTTTATGTGTTTATATACATATTTTATAATTGTTTAAAAATATTTTTAGTACTGATTTTTCTGAAAAACTATAAAAGTTTAAACCAAAATCAATCCCGATAATAAATATATAAATTTTCGCAATTAAAAATTTTAATTTGTCTATAAGCAAGTCACACAATAATTGTCGATTTAATTAATTTTCAAAACATGTACACATTAACGACCTTGAGAAAGATTTCCACCAATAAACGTCCATTCGAATAAAAAAAAGAACATATTTTGATCCAATAAAAATAAGCTATAAAAAACTTCTCCGTTAAATATTATATATAAATAATAATGTTTTCAGTCGCATTAAATTAAAATTGTCTTTATTCTTACCGTACTATTCCTGTCATTAACGAACTATGATTAGCGTAAGCTCCTCCTCCGTAATAGTACGGCACATCGTTATAGTACGGCATTTTCTTTTATATCTTCTTCTTCGTTTACACTAAATAATAATAGTCACAACGATAATATGAGAAAACAATGACAAACAAGTTCGCGAGAAACAATCGATGCGTCGATCAAGAGGATAATTGAACAACTGCGTTGTTCTGCTTTTAGAGACAGTGGAGCGGTCACGTAAACGCGATAGCTCTGACTCTCAGGTGTGCGAAAAGTGAAGCTGTTCTCACGGTTCAGAGAGCCAAGACCAACTGAGTTTAAGCGACCAGTGTAATAATAGAATTCTAGTATATGAGGCTTCCAAGCGCTTACTACTCGACTCTAATAACCTACTCGTTCGGTCGACTATTATGACTGGTAATTTTAACGATAAAAGGAATGCGGAGCAATAATCTTATCTGCATTTCCCACAACATTGCATTTAATACTTATTCATGCTAACAAGAATTAAAAGAATCTTTTGCTCCTATGCATATATGTTTGTTCCTTCTATTAAGGAACAAATATATGTATATGCACACAAACGAAAGGGAAGAAGTAATTGACCGTGAATGTTAATAAAGAGATTTTGCTTTATTCATTTTTATTTATTTGTATATAATTGACTACATCAAATAAAAAAAAATATGTAGAATATATATAGAAATATATATAGAAGAAGATTAAATACAGGATGTCCCACGTAACTGTGATTTTTCCGGCACTTCCGACAAAAATTAGTTTGGATAAAAGTTAATCAGTTTTCAATCGGCTATAAATTGCAATATTAAAAATTTGCAAAATACTCTTTTTTTAGGAAAAAAGTCAAGGTCAACCTAATTTTTTTAAATGGCACTACATATTTTTTACTTCATAATATTGTAACTGGTGTCAAGACGAGTTCAATGACCTGCTATACTATGATCTTGAGATGACCTTATAGTCAGACGTGAAGGACAAAGCCATTTCCGAATTCTCGAATGTAGTTCACACGTGTATGTACGTAGGAAAAATATCAACATAACTTATAGTATAACGTAGTTCGAACGCTTCAATAGTTTTTGTGTTCAGTCTTAGTTTGTTGTTAGAGCAAATCATAGTTCAGTCTCAGTTTGTCGAAAATGTATTCCTAATGAGAAAGTTGATATACTGTTAATATTCGGTGAATGTAAAAGGAAAGCACGTGAAGCTGCAATTCTGTATGCCACAAGGTATCCACAGAGACATCACCCGTGCAACAATATTTTATAACATTGAAAAGAATTGAAGAAATTATGGAGAATTTGAAAAGAAGAAACAAGATGGAATAAACCGCATTTAAGTACAACTGCAGACAATATTCTTATGTCTTAGCACATTTAGAAGAAAATCCGCACACTTCCATTCGTGCAGTTGTTACTGAAACTGGTTTATCTAAGAGTTCTGTTCATAAGATGGTAAAACAGAATCGTTATTATTCTTACAAAATGATTAATGTACAACATTTACGTATAACTGATTTACAACGTCGTCTAAATTTTATAGCATAGCTAGTTGTCACATACGAAAGTAATCTTGAAATATTACAAAATATCCTATGGACAGATGAATGTAAGTTGTCAAATAATGGTGTAATTAACCGTTATAATCATCACTTTTGATCGAAGGATAATTAGTTCCGAGAACATAATTTTCAACAGAAAATTACGTGAATGTTTGGTGTGATCTAGTATACGGTCGTATGATTGGACCTTACTTTTATGGACAGAATTTGACAGCCCAAGCTTACTTAAATTTTCTTCGTTCTCAACTTCCAACATTGTTGCAAGTGCTTCCGAGTGATGTTGTGCAACGTATTTATTTCCAACAAGATGGTTATCCATCTCATAACGCTCGGATTGTTGTTTAATATCTAAATTCAAAATACGGAGAACGTTGGTTGGGCACTTACGGACCAATTCCTTGGTCTCTCGATTTGTCACCACTAGATTTTTTTCTATGGTTATTTGCAATCAATAGTCTACGCGGTACCAATTCAAAATATGGAACATTTAAAACAGCGAAGAAATCTGTACAGCATGCGAAAAAATTCGCCATGATAGCATTATAGGAGCAATTAATGGAAATTTATTATATAGAACAGAATTGTGCCTACATGAAAGTGGACTACAATTCGAATTTATTGTAATTACATTTATTGTAATTACATAATTTCTTTCATTAAAATTTGTTCATTAATTTTTTGTTCTACTTTCTTATTATGCTACTATTTTTGTTTATAATTTGTTGTTCTGTATGTAGTTTCATTTAAAAAACAAGAATCCATGTCTGTGAAAAAATAACAGATACAAAAATCTTTTTTTACTTTAAAATAGTCCATATAAAAAATTTAATACAAATAAAATAATTTTTCACAAAAACGTTTCCGTTCATCCCATAACTGTAAGATCATTTCAAGGTCATAATATAGTAGGTCTTGATATCAGTTACAATATTATGAAGTAAAAAAAAAGTAGTGCCATTTAATAAAATTAGAGTGACTTTGACTTTTTTCCTAAAAAAAGAGTATTTTTATTATTGCAATTTGTAGCCGATTAAAAACTGATTAACTTTTATCCAAACTAATTTTTGTCAGATCATCGGAAGTGCCGGAAAAATCGTGATCACAGTTACGTGGGACACCCTGTATATAAAATAGGGAGAAAATGTGATACATACAAAAAAAATTTTTTATAGCAGAATTTTATTAGAATGCCAAGAAAATTAATATAACCAAACATTTGATTATTTCACCATAATAGCTATTACCAAATTCTAGGGGGATCAACCACTGCTAACATATACTGCTATATATACTAATATACAATGATTGCTAATTATGGCAATATACACTTTATTGCTAGTATTGTTAATATTGTTATCCTATGTGTTGTTATGTACCACTACGTATTGCTAGCGTATTGCTAGTACTGCTAACATTGCCTGCTTTATTACTGTACTGTCACAATATATTTTTAAAAAAATGTATACTAATTGCCATAGTGGTTGACTCTTTGATAGACTATTTTTTCAGTGTAAGATAAGAAATAATGAAGATACTCATAATATGATTATGCATACCTATCCGAAAAATTCCCGCGTCTAATAAATCAATAATGGTCTCGGGATTTTATAAAGTTAGAATGGCTCAATAATGTTTACTTTGCAAATATTAACATATAGAACAAAATATCTTATCTCAATGTAGATTGTAACTTATGAAGTTAGAGGAAAAACGTAAGAAATAAAAAAATGAGGTATCTACTTATTTAATATGATAAATATCCGAAGTACATAAATTTAGATCAAACTTTGCAGCATATTGGAATGTCGTGAAGACAAATGCATCTTTTTATAACAGTTGGCACTACTAGCACCAATCATTACAGAAATATAAAGGATTACTTGCAGTATACATAGTATCCAATCCTATCCTATATAGATCAAGTATTCTTATGATTTTTAATGAGGGATGAAGCCAATGAGAGAAGAAATTGACAGTTTATGTGGCGTTTAGGACCTGTGCTATTTCACTCTATCGTACTGCTTTCATCAAAATAGAAAGAGACGGGTCCTAGACGCTACATAAACTGTCAATTTCCGGCTTCAAACTACGAACAGAATGTTTGGATTATGTATACATGTCGTTGAATAAATCGATTGATGTAGAGAAAAAATACATAGGTAACTGTATTTAAACTATTTGCATATGAAATGCAACAATTCAGAAAAAATATACATAATTTTATTAATTTTTTATTATATGTAATTATTTAGATGAATTATTTCCATTTAAATAAATAAATAAAATATACTACGCAAAAAAATTAAGGGATACTCTATTCTGTTCTCCAAAAATGGACAATTTTCAAGAGAGTGTAACTTTCAAGGGGCGTTTTATAACTATCTGGAACTGATTTGATTCTCTTTGAAATATTGTTGTTAAATACGAAAAATGACATCTAATGACATCTAAATGACATATATCTTTTTATACGTGCGAAATTTCATGTTTAAGGGATGAACAGCCCTTTGAAAAAAAAACGGTTTTTTTCTTTCGAAGCGTACATCGTCGGAAGTATTAAAAAAAATCGGTAATTATTTACTCAGCCCCTTTGAGCTTATCATATGTTATCAAAGTTATAATCCTAAGTAACTTTTCCTCAGCAACTAGATGGCGGTCTCTTATAGTTTTTGAAATATTTAGAGTTAAAGTGCAATTTTAGTATTATGCGTATCTATACGATATCTATACGATTTGTATCTATACGATTTTCTATCCGAAGCGAAGTCCACTTCTTCTTCCCTCCCTATCAAAAGGCGATTGACTTTCCATATGAAGTGAGATCCAATCGATCACTTCCTCTACCTAGAAGTGTTTGATTTTCCACGCGAAATGAGGTTCAGCCCCTCTCCCCCTGCCTAGCGGCGTCCGACTTTCCTTTTCACGCAAAGAAAGTGTGGGCTGAAACTCGCTTCGCGTAAAAAATTTTTTTAATATAAATCAAATAAAAAATATTTTATTTTCAATTAATTACAATGATTTAAAAAAATTTTATTGGAAAAATTCGCAAAAAATGATGACTTTATATAAAAAATTCCCAAATTTTTTAATCTAAACGTGAAATTTTTTTAGTTAACCTTTAGAAGTAACAAAAAAAAAACAATAATACGATATAAATCGCTCAAAGAAGTATAATTATTTGAAGTATCGAAAATCGATGTTTTTTTAAAAATCTACATATCATAATTTTAATAAATAAAATTTTAATGAAAAAGCCCATCAGAGTCTACAGCTGTTCGGATGCACAGAAAATTCTTATTTTCGCATAAATGTAACAAAATGAATGAAATATACGTTTCGACTTTTTAATTCAGGTCCTTATCAATATAAAATTATAATACAAATTTATGATGTTGTTAGCAATAATTCTCATACAAAATTTCAGTTCCAAGAACCGAAAAACAAACGAAACGATTAAAGTGAATCTTTCTGTTTCCCAATTTAAACACATTTCATATGATATCTTTGAAGTAAATGACAAATGGTTAAAAAATCTCAGCAATGCATAGGAAATCAAAGGCAATGCAAAGTATTGTTACAATTAGGTGAGAATTTCTGCTTGTCAACGTTCAACATTAGAAACACCATGATTGAATTTGTTAAACACATCGAACATAATTTTGTCAGATTAAAATTACCTAACATTAGAGAATTTAGGAACAGAATTTTTTCTTTAATCAAGGAGATAAAGCAAGCATGTGGTAGTGACTGACATAGAGAAGAGAATTTTTTCTTTAATCATGACAACAAAATCATTTGTTAAAAACAATCCACATATTCTTTTTACAAAGGTGAATAAGGTGATGTCGTAGTGGCACTTGACAAAACAGAATTCATACAAAAAAATGGAAATTTTACTGTGTCTGATACTGATACTTATAAGTTATTGACACACAATCCAGTTAATAAAATTTTAATACAACTTAAGACGTTATTAAAAGGATGGAAGCAGCACGGTTTCGTTGAGAATTTTGTTTACAACAAATTGAACGCTTCTAACCCTGTTACGCTTCTTGCGTATGGTTTTCCGAAAATACAAAGTAGGTTATTTACTTCGTATCATAGTTTCTTCAGTGAGGAGCCCTCTCTATAATGTAGCCTCTTTTTTAAATGACATATTACACGACAGTATACTAGTAGCAAACAGTTTTATCAAGAACAGTTTTCATTTGACTAAACACATTTCTAATTTGACAATCTCTGACAACGAAGTTCTTTTATTTTTTGACATGATTTTGTTATTCACAAATGTACTTATTGACTTGGTTTTGGAAGGTATAGAGAGGAGATGGCATCTCATTGAAAAAAAAACGAACATTCCCAAAAGGAAATTTTTTAAAGCGTTGGAATTAGTTCTTAATTCGACAATTTTTAGTTTCAACGATAAATTTTATAAATAGACTTTTGATGTTCCGATGAGTTCACCATTATCACTCATTGTATTGGATATTGTTATACAAGATCTTGAAATAAAAGCATTACAGAGACTTCCAATTTCACCATCCTTTTATATAAGATATGTTGATGACATTGCGTTAGCATATGATACGTCACACATTGATACACTGGGGAATCATACACCTTTAATTCATTCCATTCTAGATTAAAATTTACAACTGAAATAGATGAGGACAAGTTAGATTTTCTTGATGTCAGCTTAATTAGAAAAGGAAATTCTCTTATTCAGAATTGGTACTACAAACCTATTTCTAATTGGTACCACCTTCTTCTGGTCGTTATCTAAATTATTTTTCTAGACATCCTTTATGCCAAAAAGTGAGAACAATCGTTGGTTTAATTGATAGTTCTTTCTTTGTCCCATTCTATTTACCATCAAAAGAATTTCGAATTAATAATTAAAATTCTTTTAAACAATGGATATCCACTGAAACTCATATTCTTTGAAATAAAAAATAGATTGTTAACAAAATTTAATGCCAGGATAATACACCTACGGATAAGACAACGGACAATAATGAAGATTAATCACAAATTTTTTACAATCCCCTTTATACCATTTTTATCAGAAAAGATCAAAAAATGTTTTAAAAAAGACTCCTTAATGCATGGTATATAAAGGGATTAATAATCTTAGAGGGTTCATCAGGGATCATAAAGACGTTCGTCCCAAGCTATCTCACACAGACGTTGTATATAAAATTGATTGTCGAGATTGTGAAGCATCATATGTGGGCCAAATAGGTAGATGTTTGAAGACACGCATAAATGAACATAGAAATCATATAAACACTACAAGCATTCCGTAATAAGAGAAGACAGAATTAGTCATCAACATAATTTTGATTGGGGAAATGTTAAGATATTAAACGAGGAAAAGGTACTTAATAAAAGACTGATTTCGAAAGTGATCCATATAAAGCAACAGAAACAGAGTTTGAATTTACAGAATGCTACGTATTCTTTAGACTATACATGAATTTGTTTACGGAATTGTGACGTTGATTTTACCCTCTTTTGTTCTTATTTTTATTTTTATTTCAATAACTACTTGACTTTATTATTTTGATTCTCATTGTATCTCTAACTGTCGACACCATAAGACTTTTACGTCGAGTTGCGAGAAAACGCTTACATGTAAATTGATATAATTAAAATTCAGATAAATGATTTTAATGATTCTCTAATTTTTCGTTTTCGTGTTTTTTTTGAATGACTACACAGTAAATCTGCAAATCTGATAATCTGATGAGCGATGTGATTCTACTTAGTGCAATGTATATGACTTCGGTTTTACTTTATGTAGTTTTTATATTATTATTGTATAAGTTAATATTTTTGATAATCATTGGGCTATTCATTACATAGCTAATGCTTTGGCATTTGAATAAAGAAGAACGAACTAAATTGTCGGGAATCATCAACTTGGAATTCATAATTGTTATTTATATAATTTCGATTTATATTTTATATTGATAAGGACTCGAATTGAAGAGTCGAAACGTATATTTTATTCGTTTTGTACATTCACATGAAAATAAAGAATTTTCTGTGCATCCGAACAGTTGATGTAGGCTCTGATGGACTTTTTTACATTTTTCACTGATAGATTCTTTCGAGCCTCATTTTATTATTTGTTTAAAATTTTAATATTTAGAACTACCTGTAAAATTACCTACAAAACTATTTACCAGTAATTGCGTTTTTTATCTCTTGGTTTCGGAAGCGCCGAAGGTTACGTCAATGGTTTAGAAGATGATGTATAATAACTTGATCTAAAAAAAATTACCGTTGCAGGTTTATTGTACCTATGGATAGTTAAAGTTTTTTTCTTAACCTCAATCCAGGTCTTAAAATTATATTATAAAAAAGTAACAGCAATGGGAAAAATCGCATAAGGTATATTGTCTCCTAGAGTGGCGAGTTAAGATAAATAATATTTTATAAATACAATAATGTTATTGTATTACAGAGAAATACATATAGGCGAATTTAAAGTTTATTATAAAAAAAAATTTTACATATTTTTATTTTACAGTGTGTCTCGAATTTAAATGACCAAACTTCGAGAGCGTATAGGGGATTGATAAATTAAGAAAAAAAGTTCTTTAGAGATATGCTTGTTTTTGCTTCGTTTAAAAAAAAAGACAAAACATAATTTTTATTTTTGTATTTATTTGTTACTTATTCGTTCACACTTATTTATTTGTCACTTGCTTAATGCAGATATTGTTCAAAATATTGACCTCTTGCAACAATGCACGCATTGCATCTTGTACGGACAGTTCGTTTTGCAGCCAAATACTGATCTGGTCAACGTAATGACTCGCCGATCCGGCACTCTTCTGTCTGGAAATTGGCACGCACTCTCGCACTGCCTCTGAAACATTATCGCTGAAGTTGTATACGAAGAAAACAACAATATTCCGAAAATTACGTTTGTTTTCTTTAGCATTTTTCTCCAAAACAAAGTAAAAACAAGCATATCTCTAAGGATATGTTCGAATTCCCTGGATGTTTCTCGAATGTTATCATATTATCCTTGTTGTTTATTGAATGTTAAATAAGGATGACATGACATCCGAGGAGCAGAACTCAGAATCAGAACACGCCTCAAAGGACTTTTTTCTTAGTTTATCGATTCCCTATAGTTTGCCCATTTTAATTCAGGACACCCTGTACAAAATAAATTGTTTAAATGTATTTATTTACATACAATTTCAAAATATACAAGAAACATAAACAATATATAAGAAAAATATACAAATATTTCAAAAGTATAAATGAGGAGCAGACTTTCAAAATGTGTATTTGTCAAAAATTTGTAATTTTTAGAAAACGAAGAAAGAAAGAAAACCAGAAAAAATCAGAGGAAAATGTAAAAATCTGGAATTTCGAAATTTGCTTACAATTTCCTTAAACTGCTCCTATTCCAAATAATTGTTATAATTTTTTAAATATTATATGACATTTGTAGTCAAATACGTCCTTCCGCACTTTAAACGATTTTAATACAATAATTAAAATTTATATTTTATTCAGTATTTTTATTTGATTCCTTTTTTTCATCCTAACTGCATTCTTTTTTCCAAAACGAATTAATTTTTTGCTGGTTTGAATTTGTACCCAAAATTTTAAATATTATGCTTTTTTGAGGTTATTTTTAATAATATAGACTAGCTTTCCTATATTCCTTGAGTTTAAATGTTAAAATTTACATATTTTATATTAGAAAATTTTCCATTTTCATCTAGAAAATCTTGAAAAGTCAGGAAATTTTTAAATTCGTTTCCTGTGGTAACCCTGGCATATAAGAAAATTACGCACTTTACAAAAAATAACAATATGCCAATCAGTATGAGTCTCTGAATTGCTAAAAATGTTAAATAAATGCATTTTATTTATCTCTCATTAAAAAACATAATGCACTTCGAAATATTTATGGCTGCGTTGCATGCATAATGTGCATGATGTATCATTCTTTAGAAATTAATTGCGAAAATTGGGAAATAATCAAAAACTAAACTAAGAAATGATTATGACAAAGCGGTTTGTTTGTCAATCTCTATTTGTGACTTAATACATAAGATAAAACCACTAGATGTGAATTATGCACTAATTCTGAATCACTTTTTTATATTTACATAATTATAGTATTTTTCATTAAATGGTACATATCACAAGATTCTTTATTGTATTTGTTTATCTCTTTCAAGTGTCAATTGAATTTAATTTATTAAGAACGACGCTACACATTTCATTGATGTCGTTAACTAGTTAAATGTGCGAGGTTAATTAACGTATGTATCTTTAAAAATTCATTTAATGTGTAATATCATAAGAATTGCCTTATAACTTTTATAGTAAGTAGTAATTAAATTTCATGGAAAAAAATCAACGTTATGCTCAGTTGAGATTAAATGTGTTGTGTAATCACTATGTTATAACAATACTTTTATTGCGTAAATTTATTATGAAAATGTTTAAAAACTTGTTAAATCTTACAAATGCCATCCCGAAAAAATTTATTTGTTTTAAGTAGATCATAAAATAATATACATGTCTATATGCAAAAAGTGTCACTGTTAATAATTTAACTGTTTTTTTATTGCTAAACATTTAATTTTCATCAATTTTTTAAATTATCATTGATTTTTAATTGTCACTTGTCAATTTTAAATAAACTTGAATATGTTAAAATTGCATCATTATTCACAATTAGACCCTAGAACTAGATGTGGATCATCAATTATAATTTTGTTATATATACTAAGATATGCATGCGCAAATCTTAATATAATCTTAGTATAATTTTTATTATCCTTATAGGATGTAATAACGCCATCAAAAAGAATAAAGCATTTGATGAATTGATTCACAAATATAATAGTACATGGGATCTAATTGTGGATAATTGTCATTATTTTATTTATTGTACATATAATTATTTAAATATATAAAACGATAATGAAAAGTGGAATAAAATCATCCATGTAATCTTTATGATCAATCAGGACTATTAAATATTTTATTAATGTTTGATATTGTTCTGGATAAAAATATGAATTTTTTTTTTTTAAAGAGTGACAACTAGTGGTTTTACCCTAACGAAAGGAAATCGAACAAAAACGAAATTATACACTATATTTGTTAACTAAGTTAGATGATAATGATCTATTTGATTTCAAATTGTTTATAACTTAATATTTAACAAAAAGAGATCGGATAGAAATGAAATTATACGCTGGTATTTATTAACTAAGCTAAGAATAATGAAGAAATGGTTTATTCATCATTGATCTCTATTTATATAACTTGATGACGAAAGGATATTAAACGAAAACGAAATTATACACTATATTTGTTAATTAAGCTAGAAATTGAAAATGATCTATTTGACCTCTATCTCCATTTGTTTATAACTTAATATTTAACTAAAGAGATCGGATGCAAACGAAATTGCATGATGATATTTGTTAATACAAAATGCGTGATATCAGTACAAACTTACCTTTTTAAAAAAAAGGTAAAAAAAAAACGCTAAGAATATGCTTTTCAAATAATTTAAGTGATTACCTTACGTATCTTTTTATTATTCCAACTCAAGTAGTAGTAGTTTTAATTCTTTTTCAAAAATATTCTTATTGAAAATTCTCTTATTCCAACCCAAATAATGACAGCTTTAATGCTCTGTCAAAAATTATTACTCTTCGAAAAAAATTATTGTACCAAATTAAAAATTAAAACCAAAATGATACAGTCTTAACTAACCAAGATATATATTAAAAGTAAAATCTAAATGATAATATCTTTGTTATTTAACTTTGATATGTATCTTATTGGTATAAAAGATTTGATATTATAACAACTGGTGCCAAGTTAAATTCCACAAAATTTTATATATTATTTGTATAAAAAATTATTTTATTTAAAAAAGGTAAAAAAGGCGCTAAGAATATAATTTCTCGAATAGAACCTAAGTTATATGTATCTTTTTATTATTCCAACTCAAGTAGTAGCAATTTTAATTCTTTTCCAAAAATATTCTTATTGAAGGATCTTTTCCAACTTAATGGCAGTTTTAATTCACTGTTAAAAATTATTACTCCTCGAAAAAAAATTAATGTACAAAATTAAAAATTAAAACCTATATAATATAGTCTTAACTAATCAAGTTAAATTCTATCAAATTAAAAAGTAAAATACAAGTGATACTATCTTTGTTATTTATTTAACTTTAATTATATGTATCATTTATATAAAAGATTTGATATCAACAATTGGCGCGAAGTTAAATCTCATACCAAATTAAGTAAATAATATTAATTCTAATAATATGTATCATTCATATTAAAGATTTGATATCAATAACTGGCGCCAAGTTAAATCTTACACTAAACCATACCAAATAAAGAATAATCCAAGTGATACTATCTTTAATTTTTGTACTATGAAACCTAAATATACAGGGTGTCTCACCTAAGACCGGTTACCTGAATAACACTCACAGTTTTGTAAACAAGAAGAAATGCTTGAAATAAAGTTATTCGGTATCGAGAGGGGCATCATGTGACAATGAACATTTTTTTCCAAGTGGAGGCGCTTAGAAGATTTGAAGGAGATCACCTTTGTTTTTGAAAATAGAATTATGTGAATTTTTTTACATATGATTCCTCTATTTTGCATATGAAAATATTAAGATAATGATATCGAAAAACTAATAGTTTATGAGATATTTTATGCTTTATTCTGGCACATATTGACATAAAATGTTAAATAATTCGTAAACTTTTTGATAATCGTACTTTCATTACTCTGTTTATAAAAATATTAAAGTGTTATTCGGGTGACCGGTCTTGGATGAGACATCCTGTATATCTTTTTATTTTTATTGAAGAATCTTCTTATTCCGATCCAAATGATTTTAATTCTTTTTATATGAAATTTTTATATCGCAATTTATTCAAGACATTTCTTCTTCCAACCCAAATAGTGTTTAAAGTAATTAAATTGTCCTTCAAAACATTATTTAAAACGTTATGACAAAATTCTGTTACCTTGTATTACTTCCATTCAAGTATTACCATAAAAAAATTAAAGAAGTAAATATTTAGCGCTGCTAAATCACAGTATTAAAAACATGAACGTAATATTTAGAATAAGAAAAGTAAAAAAACATTTTCATAAGAGTAATAGTATCCATCGTGTGTATATATATATATGTAATTAGATTATACATTCGTATAAGTTATGAAAGTTGTGCAAGCTACTAGATTTAAGTTTAGGATAAATAAACTTATATTTGTAAGATATGCATTATTAAAATAAAAAAGAAATTAACAGTGAATTTATTTTTATTCAGTGTAAAACATTCAGATTAAATTCAGTATTGCATAAAAATTGTAATTATCTTTTATAACAATAACAATAATAATAACTTTATTGAGAGCAATGGTAACATAGAAATTATTTATTTCTGTTACCTATTAATAAAATTTTTTAATTGTTTTTATAGTTTTTCTTATTTGATCCTACAGTGCCAAATGTTTACATCTTTCATTTTTTGTGATAACATTGAAAGGAAGTAATACAAGGTAATGCAACTTTGTCATAACGTTTTGGATAATGTTTTTGAATGAGAATTAAATTACTATTGTACTACTTTGATTGGAAGATAAAAAGTCTTTAAATAAATTGCGATATAAAAATTTTATATAAGGAGAGTTTATATAAGTAGAGAATTTTATTAAAGTCATTTAGATCGGAATAGAAAGATCCTTCAATAGAAATACAAAGATACATACTTAATTTTCATAGTACAAAAGTTAAGATAAGATACCACTTGAATTATATTCTTTATTTGGTATGGCTGGTATGGGATTTAACTTGGTGCCAGTTGATATCAAATCTTTTTTACGAATGTTACATAAAATTGTATGGAATTTAACTTGACGCCAGTTGTTGATATCAAATCTTTAATATGAATGATACATATCATTAGAATTAATATTATTTATTTAATTTTGGTATGGAATTTAACTTTGCGCCAATTGTTGATATCAAATCTTTTATACGTAAAATTAAAGTTAAGTAAATAATAAAGATAGTACCACTTGTGTTTTACACTTTTTAATTTGATAGAATTTAACTTAATTAGTTAAGACTTAATTAGTTAATTTAACTTAATCAATTATTATTATATCATTTAGGTTTTAATTTTTAATTTCATACCTTATTTTTTTCAAAAAGTAATCATTTTTAACAGAATTAAAACTGCCATTACTTAGTTTGGAATAAGATATCGTTGACTCTGATTTCTTATCAGCAGTGATAGATTAACCCATAGGCAAACAAGACACTTGCTAGGTAAATTTGGGGGGAGGGGCGACAAAATTTTCAAGAAAATTTTTATATAATTGAGATAAATTTTTAATTTGTTAATCTAACGCATGAGTTACACCGAACATATTTTATCAGAAATGATATTTTAAATATAGTTAAAAATGTATTATATTTATATACTTATTAAGGATTATTGAATATTTTTATCAGCTAATGTAGGGATATAAATCATGTGATTTATACCCTTGCATTAGCTGATAAAAATATTCACAATCCTTAATAAGTATATAAATATATTAGGTGTTGGAATTAATTCCGTAGCGTTTTTTTAATGAAAGAATGTTATTTATTTCACATGAGCATTAAAAAATACATTAATGAAAGTACTTCCCATCACTTTCTACTACTTTTGACCATCTTTCTGGCAGTACATGAATCCCGCGTCGGAAAAACGACATGTCTTTTGAGGCTATCCAAGAATCGATCCATTTTTGAGCTTCTTCGTAAGAATGAAAGCGCCGGTCAGCTAGGCCATGTGCCATCGAACGGAATAGGTGAAAATCGGAAGGAGCTATGTCAGGTGAATACAGCGGGTGGGGTAGAACTTCCCATTTAAGCGTTTCCAGGTAGGTTTTTACTGGTTTTGCAACATGAGGCCGAGCGTTGTCATGTAACAAAATCACTTTGTCATGTCTTTGCGCGTATAGCGGCCGTTTTTCTTTTAAGGCTCGACTCAAACGCATCAATTGAAGTCGATAGCGATCCCCCGTGATAGTCTCGTTCGGTTTAAGCAGTTCATAATAAATTACACCCTGCTGATCCCACCAAATACAGAGAAGAAGCTTCGAGCCATGGATATTTGGTTTTGCGGACGATGTGGATGCATGGCCGGGCTTACCCCACGATTTTCTACGCTTTGGATTATCGTAGTGTATCCACTTTTCATCGCCAGTCACGATACGGTGCAAAAAACCTTTTCTTTTCTGCCGTTGAAGCAGTAGTTCACACGTGCCAAAACGTCGTTCGACGTCTCTCGGCTTCAATTCATACGGCACCCAATGTTCTTGCTTCTGGATCATTCCTAACCCTTTTAAACATTTTGAAACAGTTGACTCATCAACTTGTAATATTTTTCCAAGTTCTGATAGCGTCTGAGATGAGTCTTCATCGAGTAATTGCTCTAATTCTTTGTCTTCAAATTTTTTCGTTGCGCCAGAACGTTCTTTATCCTCAAGTTCAAAATCATTATTTTTGAAGCGTCGAAACCAGTCTCTGCATGTCGTATCCGACAGAGCATTGTCACCATAAGTCTGAACAAGAATTCTATGCGCTTCAGCTGCAGATTTCTTTTGAATAAAGTAGTGTAATAAAATTTCCCGCAAATACACTTTATTCGGCACAAATTTTGACATATTCAATGAATTATACAGTGTTGTTATTTATGATTTCAAGAAAGGTTATGTACGGCAAATGACGTCCTATGATAGATGTTTACAATGTATACAGAACTATAGGTAACAACGAAATAGTGTACTGCTTGTGCCATTTCTTGTAAAACGCTACGAATTAATTCCAACACCTAATAATACATTTTAACTGTATTTAAAATATCGTTTCTGATAAAATATGCTCGGTGTAACTCTTTTTAATCCATTTTCCCTTTTACCAAATTTATAAATTAATAAAGCCACCTGGGGGCAGCTAGATGTTACTGCCTAGGGGCGGCAAAATGTTTAATCTGTTATTCCTTATCAGTTTATTAAATTCAATTAAATCATTTTTTACAGTATAATTTTTAATGTAATTAATTTATTTAGAAAATTTCAAATTTATTTAGATAATTAAATTGATATTTTACAATTTAATAATCTAATTCATGTATTAAATATAATATGTATACATTTATTATAATTAAAATAATTTAATGTAATAAAATTAACTTTTATGTTTATTTCAATTAATAAAATATTAAATTAAATTTATGAAACGTGATTTAAATTATACAATAAATAAAAGAGTAAAAAAGTCACACGCAGGATGTCATTAGCGAAAATCATATATTTAAAATTCAATTAAAAACTAATAATAAACGTAAACGTTTCGGCCAAGATATGGCCATCTTCAATATGTAAAATATGTAAAATAATGAGGTTAAGACAAAATTGAGTCAACGTATTACAATTAATTACATGAACGCAAATCATACAATAACATTTTTTTAGCAAAAGTTGAACCAATGTCAATCGATTAATTCGTCAAGTTAATCCTCATGTATTTGGTCTAGTAATGATTGCCGTGTATCACAAAATTTCCAAGTTCTATTAGGAAATATTATGAATAAGATTAAATTAAATTAAATTAAATAATAGTGCTAACATACCTATGATATCAGACAAAATTGTGCGAGATATAATGATGAGAAAAGAGAACATTTTTGTTTGAAACAATTTTAACGTCTGTCTGTGTCATTAGTTGTAGATATATTTATACTTATTAAGAAGACGGACAAAAGAAGAATAGTCTAAGGGAGAAGAATAGTATAAGGGGAATGGTGGCACAAAATCCATAAGAAACCAGTCGATAATCGCTCCATGTCGCTCCATGTCGCTGTTAATGCCGAACGATTTTTTTTTATGTGAATTTCAGAGACCGATCTTTTAAAAAGGACGGATTCAGAATCGAGAATCACAACGTTACTCCAATCTATGATATAGTCATTATCTATTGGATGTGGGAAAAAGTTTGTGGCGTTTTTCCCACTAGATGACATTAAAAGCTCAACAGTCGATAACTACTAATTGCATTGACAACACTAGACGTGCGTTTATAAAGTGACATTTCAACCTTTGTTTTGAGCCGAAAAAGATTGAAATCGATGAAGTGGATCAAAAGTTATTTTATTTTGAAAATTGAAATAAATAAGGAAAAAATTCGCTACATTTTGTAGTATTACTACGATAAAGGCAAGAACACTGCGCAGGCTTGTGAAAAAAATTTGTGCTATTTACGGTGAAGATACTCAAAATCAGCAGCACGGAAATGGTTTGCTCGTTTTCGTACTGGAAATTTCGATGTGAAAGATGAATCTCGCTCCAGTCGACCAATCACTGAAAAGTCCGATGAAAAAAATTCATGGAAAAAGTCGAGCGTGATAAGCATGTGAGCACTATGGAGATTGCCAGAGAACTAGGCATCGACCACAAAATAGTTTTAAATCATTTACACAAAGCTGTATACAAAAAGAAGCTCGATGTTTGGGTTCCTCACGAGTGTTAAGTTGAGTGTTAAGAATGATGGAATTAACATTTGCAATGCGCTACTAAAACGGAATGAAATTGAGCCATTTCTGAAGAGAATGATAACTGATGAAAAATGGATTACGTACGACAATCGAACTCGCAAAAGATCATAGATAAAAGAAGGAGAGAAGGCACAAGCAATCGCAAAACCTGGATTGACGATGAAGAAGGTGATGTTGTGTGTGTGATGGGATTGAAAGGGAATCGTTTACTATGAGCTGTTATCGTCCGATATAATAATTCCGAACTCTACTGTGAGCAACTGGAGAGATTACGACAAGCAATTGAGAGGAAGCGGTCAGAATTAATCAATAGGAGGGGTGTCATCTTCCATCACGACAACGCTCGACCACACATCTTGATAACTCGGCAAAAATTGCGAGAGCTTGGCTGGGAAGTCTTAATGCATCCACCGTATAGTGGACTGACAGCACTCTCAGACTATCATTTGTTTAGGTCTCTGCAGAACTCTCTTAATGGTGTAAAGTTGGCTTCAAAAGAGGCCTGTGAAAATCACAGTTGAAGCAGTTTTTCGACCAGAAACCACAGAAATTCTATCGCGATGGGATTATGGCTCTGCCTCAAAAATGGCAAAATATTATTGAAAATAATGGAGCATATTTGGTTTAAATAAATTGATTTTAATACTCTAAGAAAAACACTTGCATTTTACTAAAAAACCGCCACGAACTTTTTCCCACCTAATAATTAGTGCCGTGATATCACTGAACATGATTCTGTAGGCTTTTTTATATCAGCTTTATGTTCTTTTAAACGAGTCTTAAGTTTTCTTTTTGTTTGATCTACATATGAGGCGTTGCAATCAAGGCAATTTATTTTATATATTAAATTCAATATATATATTAAATTCAAATGTTCTTCCTTGTTCAGTGCGTCTTTACCAGTTTTTATAAATCTATTCAAACAAGTGTTCGATTTGTAAGCAATTTTAAAGTTAAATTTGTTAGAAACGGTTTTAAATTTTTTCAATACGCCACTAAAATAAGGAATTGTGAAATCTTTTTATGTCGTCAGGGGAATTATTTTTGTTGTCGTCATTATATTGTCAGCTGAGGATCTCTGAGAGAGCATTTTCATGTTATCAATGTGTAAGTTAATTGTGGCAAAAATCATGTATAGGATATGTAATAGGATATTTATCATTAAGGAATATTTGGATTATGGAATATATGTTTCTTTTCTAAAAGAAGAAAGGTCAATAAGATGGGTTTTTGGGCCCATCACTGATCAGTCTCAAAGTGTCATTTTATTTTTCTATCCAAGGCTCATAACGATCTGAAATGGTTTTTTTCCAAAATGATTTGATCCGGAGGAATAATCTTTTTTAAGTTTCCATTTAACATGGGTTTTTGTACTTTAAAGCAAATCAAGATGCGTTTCATATTCTAAATATTACTCACGCAAGATCAACTTACAAACTGCACATATGTATGCACTATGACGTATGTCAGAGCCATCATTTCCCTGAGGTACTTAACCTTCAAAGAAAGGCTTATTTTTTCAAATTTCTTTTACGTTAACTCTAAAATATTTTATTTTATAAGCTTCGTCAGAAATAATTCCCAAAATGAAATAAACAAATTTGAAAATGTAAATAACATGTGTAAAATATAAAAAAAATATCGAGGAATAGGTATGATAGGCCTTCAATATAATTCTTTCGCAATTTCAAGATATATTTTGAGATTTTTTTGGGACAATCTCTTTTGCAATAAAAACTGCAGAAAAAAATTAATCAAACGAACTTAAAGAAAAATACGTTTTAGAAAACGAACAGAATTTTTGAATGAAGTAAATAAATAATGTCAATAAAAGTATGTGTGATTTTGGACAGATTTTCCATGTGGGTCTCACATGATTTCAAGATATTTCAAAATTTTCTGGGAATGATTCTTTCAATATAGAAATTACAGAAAAAATGAATCAAACGAATTCAAAGAAACATGTTTTTAGGAATAAATAGGATTCTTGGATAAAGTAAATAATAATACAGGACCACAAAATAAAAAAAAAGTATTTTGTTCCGGAAGGAAGACCAATTGCACCCTACATATGAGGGCAAATCAATAAGTACCGTGTTAGTAATGAAGACGCAAGCTTTCCACAAAAAATTTTTTTTATTTTTCTACCAACTTTTCTATTTGTCAACCTTTTTTTAGGAGAATACACTTTTCCAACACTTCTGCCATTTTTTTAATCCCTCAGAAAAATATGATTTGTCGAACTCTGCAAAATAGGCCTCTGTTTCGACGATGACCTCCTCATTCGATGTGAATTTCTTTCCACCGAGCCATTTTTTCAAGTTTGGAAACAAGAAAAAGTCACAGAGAGCTAAATCCGGAGAGTACAGTGAATATGGCAGCAATTCGTAGCGCAATTCGACCAATTTGGCGACTGCGGAAGAGTGAGCCAGTGCATTATGAGCAATCGCGGCACCCATCAGGTCGACAGCTTTTTCCCAAGTTATCATGCAAAATATTGAATGCCGTTTCGTACGATATACCTACGGTCTTTGCTACTTCATGCATTTTCGTTCGGCGATCAGCGAGAATCATGTCGTGGACTTTTTCAACGATTTCCTCAGTAACGTCTGCCGGGCGGTCTGCTGGGCGCTCCTCATCAAAAACAGACCACGTTTGAATTCGTTGAACCAATATCTGACGGTTGTCATAGATGGTGAAGAGTTGCCATAGATGGCATCCAACTTCGTTTTTATTTCCATCCAAAAATAAGAAACGAATCATGGATCAATATTGCTCTTTTTCCATTGTATCGAAAATCATTAAACATGTTCACTACGAATTGCTGTCAAATCAAGACTGTTGCATGAATCACTCTGAAATTTTGTATGGCGTTGTTTGAAAGATGGTAGTGCCAACTTGCATCAGCAACGTCGCCTGTCTTGAAACACGAGTACTTATTGATTTGCCCTCGTACATATTCTGACGTGCTGAAACAGGATCTGTTTCCCGAAAATTCGTATCTCATCACATTTATGAGATACACGTAGTAAAAAAGTTAAATTATAAATTCTTATCTACGTAGAATTATCGTGAATAAACCAAAAAAATCAAGCTACTTGAACCCTCAATCCCTAAACCCTAAATCCATGCACTCCAAACTCATATATCCTTGAAGATAAGATCTTGAAATTATCCGGCCAGTGAAGGTAAGATCTCGAAATGATTCGGCTAGTGAAGGTAAGATCTCGAAATAATTTTTTATGGGAGACTCATTGTATTAGATCATGTACAATCAGAATTACTGAATAATCAAAATACAGTTCACTGAAAAATCATTATTCTGAACAGAAGTTTCACCCATCAGAACTAGATGTGTCATTCGCAGATGATACTTACAATTTCCTTTTCTGCTTCTTCCTCCGACCAACATAATGCATCATTGAGATGACTCTCAAATTGACATGATGGTCTCGTAAATATCTGAGAAAACGCGAAAATATTTTATTTCAAGAATAAAGAAAGTTTCATACAGCTCAAACTGTGAAACAAGAATGAAACGTCAACGGGAATAAACATAAAAATAATTTTACGCAGCGCAGACATAGTTCATCACAAGTGACAGTCTTTTGTTTTCTATTTTATAAGTTTTAATTGGCTTTTACCTTTTTTCCTGTATTACCTGTTTTTTTTTAAAATAAATTTACTAAAAAAAGGATTATATTCTCTAGAATCACAAACGTAAAAAAAATTGTAAAAAATAAGTCTCTTTTTGAAGGTCAAGTACTTCACGGAAAATGATGGCTCTGATATATGTATAGTGCATATACAGGGTGCGTCACCAAAATCTGGACAAATCGAACAATTTTTAAAATGTTTTTAATGCAAAATTAAATATTACAAAAATCTTTTACATGGCACTTGGGGGATCCCTGTAGAGCACAATTATTCGATATATCCCTCATTAGCTTAAATGACGACCTGTATTCTCGGTTTGAAGTGTTCGCACGCACGCTGTAATGTAGCGCTGCCTATGCCGACGATTGCTGCCTCAATAGCGATTTTTAATGACGTCACATTGGGATGCCGAGACTTGTTTGTAACCCTTTTAACTACGCTTTATACGTAGTAATCCAAGGGATTTAAATCTGGGCTGTTGGGAGGCCAGAATGGGAGCCGAAGCGAGCAACTCGGTTTGTCCTGGCAGCCTCTGTCGTATCTTTAATGTGTACGAAGGTCCTCCTCGGCAATTCGATGCGTTGGATCGCTTACATCAACAATCAATGCTAATTTTCGCAACGATTGCCCTGGGTCATCCGAAATCAGCGCTTGAGCCCTTTCAACGACTGCAGGGGTTCTCGCGATGCGTTCTTTCGAGTGACTCTTCCTCGCTGGCATACTGGAACCTTCGTTGGATTGTTCTAAAGCCGTATATTTTGCCACAACGTCATAAACGGTTAATCTCAGGTATCCAAAGAACCGAATTATTTCCGTTGCTAAGCGTCCAGCGCGAAAGCCTTCGATGATCGCGGCTCTTCGATTATACTCCACACTTTGTTTCAATGTCGCGGCCATTTTGAGAATATAACTGTTTACTAGAAGCATCAGACTTTATCAGACGCCAACAACAATCTCTGACGGAGGCACAATATAATGGAAAATTTTAATTGAAATTTGTTCCGGATTTTAATGACGCACCCTGTATATATGCAATTTTTAGGGAAGTTTGATCTTGCGCGAGCAATATTTAGAAATTTAGAATATGAAACGCATCTTGATTTGTTCTAAAATACAAAAATCTATGTAAAATGGCAACTTAAAAATAGTTATTTCTTCGGATCAAATCATTTTTGAAAAAAAAAACATTTCAGGGTGTTATGAGCCTTGGACAGAAGAATAAAACGACACACTTTGAAACTGATCGGCGATGGGCCCAAAAATCCATTTTATTGACCCTTTTCTTTTAGGATGATTATTCAGTCAAACTGTCCAATAATTATCTTTCTTGTGCTCAATAGAATGATTCGAATTGAAGTTAAGATATCTTTCAGAGTTGATAGATTTTTTTGAAAATATCAAAGATTATTTTTCTCTCTTCTATTATTAATCTCACATCTCATCATAGGTTCTGTGGACGAAATATGTATCCATTACTTCACACCCGAGACGAAGGAATAGTCAAAATAATGGACTTCACCGAGTGAACCAGCTCCGAAGAAGGTGAAGATCGTGAAGTCAGCCGGAAAGGTGGCCACAGTTTTTTGGAATGCACGCGGTATAATTCATATCGATTACCTTTCGTCGAAGCAAACGATCAATGGCGCAGCCATTACTACGCAGCCTTATTGGACCGTTTCAACAACATTTTAAAGAAAAAATGTCCCCATTTGGCGAAGAAGAAAATGCTCTTCCATCAAGACAATGCACGGGTTCACATATGCCCGGCACCCATAGCCAAATTCAACGAATTCCGTTACGAATTGCTTTCCCATCCAGCATATTCGCCAGATTTAGCCCCCTGCAACTATTTCCTGATTTCAAACCTGAAGAAATGGTTCGGAGGAAAGAAATTCACCACCAGAGAGCAGCTCATCGCCGAAACAGAGGCTTATTTTGAAGGGACAAATCATATTATTCGGACGGCTTATAGGATTTTTATTACAGATTATGTATGTATTATCGTCAGACAAAATTTCATGCATCTTGGTTTTATATTTGTTTAAGTCTAATATCACCGAGATATTTCCTTTATCTGCGCGTGTAATTAAAATCTCAGGATGTTCTGAGATGAATTTACGTATTGAAGATGGCCGAAACGTTTATGTTTATTATTAGTTTTTGATTGAATTTTAAATATATGACTTTCGTTAACGACAACTTTTTTTGCTTTTTTATTTATATATTGAATAAAATATTACTTTTATACAATTTTTCCAAAATTTTAACATATACTCAAACATATACGTTGTATCCCATATCTCACAATCAGTAAAATACTTTGTATTAATGATAATATTACAGAAATTCACAATAAAATGTCTATCTTTTTTGTAACGTTGCATATGATAATGGCAAAATAGGAACTTTCTATAATGTGTATTGCAAGGAAATTATGTAATAACTTTGAATTCACCGCGGAATGATGTAGGCTTGATGACAATTCTGATTGACCGCTTGACCATTACATGATTTTTTTATGCGCATAAGCGTATCTACTCTTGTATTTATATCATGACTATGAGAATGTCCGGCATTTTTCTTCAAAATTGTGGGAGAGAGAAAGTTGTGCTATCTCAATTCTTACTCACTCAGTAAATATGGCAATATACGCTGTAAATATGGCAGCTCTATAAGCTTCATACAGATTTCATAGTTCCCCACAGATTTTGTACTCATATTCCTGGTGAACATAAGTAAATACGCGGTGAATATAATGAGTGCATTCAGAACGCTCAGCGAACGCTCAGTGAACTCTTTCATGATTGGTCTTTCATGATGGATCTTAGAATCTAATGGAATCTATGCCAATCAGATGAGAGAACTCAGTGAATGAATGCACCCAATATGTACGTAGTTCTGTGTAGTATTTCTGTTTTTTCAAATATAACTTTATTTTTTTCAAATAAAGAAACAAAAAACTTTGCCATCGGTCAAAGTTAGATGTTTCGAACAATACATATATATTCTTTTTATTAAAATATTAATTTATTTCAGATATGACCGCGCGCCGATAACTTTCGGACTTTCAACACAGTCAGTCTGAAACACTAATAATCCCCTCTAAATTAGACTAGAAAGAAAGAAAAAAAGAAAGAAAGAAACTTATTGCAAAAAATATTACCTCAGCCAGGGTTTGAACCTGAGAATCTCTCGACTTTCCGGGAAGAGTGTTTTAGTCAACTCGACCATTGAGGCTTCGGAAATATTCCTCGCAATAACTAATATAGAAAGAACGGGTTACATGGCCGCGTGTGTATAAACATTATAAGATTTAAGAATGACCATTTATATGAATACATCATATATGATAAAGAAAGCTGAGGTCGGTCAAAGTTAGATGTTTCGAATAATACATTATTATATTCTTTTTATTAAATCAATTTAAGTACAATTGAACCTCTATGAAAGTAACTTGTCGGGATCGATCGACCCCCGTAAAAGTAAACAAATGCGCATGCGCTAACATATGTACGGATTATTCTATATGGGAAGTTAAGACATGACTTTTATGCATGGTCTACAATGGGTAGTAACAGTAGTTGATTAAAGAATAGGCATAGAAATTGACCAATCATAGTTGATTATTTTTCTCATTCAACTATGATTAGTCGATTTCTACGCCTACTCCTTAATCCATTACTGCTACTACTCACTATAGATCATGCAATAGCGAGATTAAAACAAACGGAAGTTAACTTTACGGAAGTTCGACTGTAATATTTTTCGCAATAAGTGTCTTTCTTTCTTTTTTTCTAATCTAATTTAAGGGGGATTATTAGCGTTTCAGATTGACTGTGCTGAAAGTTTGAAAGTTACCGGCGCGCAGTCATATCTGAAATAAATTGATTTAATAAAAAGAATATATAATATATCATTCGAAATATTTAATTTTGACTGATCATGATTTTCTTTATCGTATTTGATGTATTCATACAGGGTGCGGCAGCATAACTTCCTTTTTTGAAATGAGCGCCATTCAGTGGGTTGATGTCGTAGCGGAGCGCTAGTGGTCTCGTTCGAGAGGCGGGAGTATAAAGTTTTGTCCCGACACAGTTCAGTCGCCATCATGAGTTGGAACAGTGAGGAGCGTGCTTTTGCCGTCGAGGCCTACTTTTCGAGCGGATGTTCTGTGATCGCAACCCAGCGCGCCTTTCGGAATCGCTTTAATTTAGTCCCGTTGGCCCCTGTCCCGGATCGGAAATCAATTGTTACGTGAGTTACTACGTTCAGACAAACTGCAAATGCGACAAGACGAAGAACTGGAGTCCCTCGGCCCATTAGATCACCTGAAAACATTGAGGCAGTGAGAGCTTCAATTTTGCGATCACCACAGCGTTCTGCGCGCAAACATGCGTCTGCCCTTGGACTTTCCGATCGTTCTGTGAGGAGAATTCTTCATGATGATCTTCATTTCCATCCTTACAAGATGGCGATTGCGCATGAACTTTCTGAGCGTGACTTCAATTCTCGGAGGAACGCGTGTGAGGTTCTTCTTGAAGTCGTTTCTGAGGACGCTATTGTTTTTTTTAGTGATGAAGCCCATTTTCATTTGTGTGAATCCGTCAACAAACAAAATATGCGCTTGAAATTGCCAACATAACGCCTGCTATGCTGGCAAGAGTCATGACAAACGCCAGAAATCGGTTTACTCAATGTATGGAGAATGGGGAACGTCACCTATCTGATTTGATCTTCAAAACTATGTAAAACAAAACTTTAGGTGCGCCTACATTATAAAAAAAAATAAAAATGTTCTGATTCATACAATGGGTTTTATTAAGTTTTGAAAAAAGGAAGTTATGCTGCCGCACCCTGTATAATTAATCGTTCTTAAATTTTATAATGTTTTTTTTATTTTATATAATATCTAAGTATAAGTACTTCTTTGTAAGTAAAAATGGTTGGAGGCAGCACTTTTCTGCAGCAATTCATCAAAAATTCGTCAAAAAAAGCTAGATAATGAAATACATTTCAAATAACTGCGGCGAATTGAAGAAAAATGTCGGATCATGAGGCTACATTGTACCAGATTCGAATTTAGACCTGTCCAATTTGAGTTCCAGAACCAAAATGCAAAGCCATCAATGTAAAAAAATTCAATGTGAGTAAGATTTTAGGAACTGTAAAGTATTGATACGCATTTAAATGACGCTTATCAAACACAATTTACAGTTTTTAAAATCTTACTTACATTGAATTTTTTTATATCGATGGCTTTGCGTTTTGACCGGAGCTCAAATTGGATAGGCCTGCTGTAATTATAGAGTCTCTAAGAGCTGTAAGGGCAATTAGAGCATACATATTATGCGAATAAACCTATTATCGCTAAAAACCGGCATTCATAAAGATTTATTCTTATGCTAATATGGTTCTGTGATTAGTTTATCTTAAAATTATTCTTAAGACGATCTTAAATGTAACAACAAACTATGAATATCGATCAAAGACTGCAGATTAAATATGCGAAAATCATATCATAAATGGGTCTAAAATATAAAAAGTAAAGTGACAAAAATTTCGTTACTGAAAAAATGAAATTATGTACCGTTACAGTTACAATTATCCAAAAAAAGTAACACATTACCAGTCCGTTACCAAAAAAAAGTAACTTGTAACAATGTTACGATGTAACTAGTTACATTCTCTGTTAAAAATTGATATTATCAATTTTTTGATCGAAATTCTAATTTTGTTTTGGAAAAAAATATTCGTTTACAAGTGAATCTAATTGATCCCAAAATTTCCTTTACAGTGCCATATTCTACATATATTAAAGTATTATAAACCATATATATATTAAAGTATTTTTGAGAATTTTTTTGAGATTTTAAAAAGTGAATATAATTTATTCATTTATTATGGAAAAAATTAATTTCTTTATACTATTTATTTTTCTCACTAAAATTAATCTTTATCTGTGAAAGTATGAGAAAAATTCTAAAAAATTCATGCTTATAAAAATTTTACATAATTTTAGTTCACAAGAAAAATTACAACATAAGAAATTTTTTTATACGACTCTAATATCTTGAATATAAGGCACATAATACTTATATTTTTTACTTTCAATTTTATACAATATGTTCACTTACATGTTTTCATGATCATTTCAAAATTTATTTTTAGATAAACACGTAGAATACACCTTTCACATAGAATACACTATAGTATAAAGACAAGGGTATATTCATTTCGTGGTAATCCACTGTGCAGTCAAAGTGTGACGTCACACTCGGAGCCAATCAGATCGTCCGAATGGTTTGATGATTAAACATGATAGACTCTGATAAAGAAAAACAGAATCTGGCCATCGGCCCATGTTTTTGATTGGCTCTCACTATGGCAGAACGAATTACAATGTAAGGAAATGGCATGCTTATTGAAAAACTTGTAGACATAAAATAACGTAAAACATTTTTTATTGATGTATTTCATTTATTATAATCATAAGGAAATGTTACAATTGTAAAGAAATAATATAGTTATGAAAGAATATACAATTTATTTAATAAAAATATAAAATTTCAAATGAACAACAATATAACCAGTATCAAATGTTCTGCGCACACCTTCACAGGGGAAGGTGGGAGAATAATAAAAACGAAATGTGAAATCAAAATAAAAAAACCCGGGCAGACTTAACAAAAATTGGGGATGACACAACATCCAAGCCAAGACAAAGACAAACATGTTCGTCCTGGTTTACTCTCGTCATAGAACTAAGTCCTAAATACGAAAGTATATAAAAGTGTAAGCACTAAGAACATCCCTACCACTTTTATCTGACATTTTGAGGGTATGATTAGATTGTTTTTCTAGGGACTCTAGTCCTTGATAGAGTCCCTAGAAAAATAGAGTCTGGCCATCGGTCCATATTTTCGATGTTTGTATCCGAAGAAACATGATTTCAGTAAAAACGCATAATTGAGTCTCTTTTCTACTTTAATTGTTGATATTATATATGCAATGTCTTGTTCTGTAAAAGGTTGTGGCAATTATTTTCGGAAAACAAAATTGCTTAATGGGAATAGCATAAAATATTTGTTTCCGAAAGATTTTACGATCGCAGGTAAGTGAATTGCAGCATGCAAAAAACAAAATGTTAACATCAAAAAAGGTAAGATTTTCTATTTCTTGTAAATGTATAAATATACGAAGTAAACTATATATAATTTTGTTCGCGTTCAGTTATGATATGTTTTCAACACTTCAATGCATCATGCTTCATATTGCTGTCGAAAGAAAAGTACAGGATATTTATTAGTTAAGTTACAGGATATTTATTAGTTTATAAAATATTATTTTAGAACAGATTTTTCCTGTAAACTTGAAATCAAAATAATATATCTGACGAATATGCTACTAACATAAGCTATTTGAAAATAGTAATTTTAAATTTATCATTTATCTATGACGTCACACTTTGACAATTTTGATTGGTCGCATGCGTATGAGCATACCCTTGTCTTTACCATGGTCATATATGCCAATTAAAGGCTCGTACATCATGTATTGAATCAGTTCGTATCAGTTGATCGATATAAAAAAAAGAACTTAAATCTAAGATGCATAAAAGAATTTTTTAAACTGTGCAACATGTTGTTTAAAAATATCCTAAACTGCATTTTACATTCTTACCGTCGCATCTTAAACCTTGTCGAAACAATCCATACAACATTGAGCCGCAATGATCGCAGAAAGTCGGTGACATGAATGTGTGAGTACGAAATCTATGAGGAACGTCTATCTTAAATCGTTCTCTCAAATACTATAACAAAATAAATATTTAATAATTTAGATAACAAAATGAATGGCATTACTGCTGCTATCTGTCTAATAATGATTACGTCGTTTAAATATTTATAAAGTTTATTTTTATATTATAGATTAAAATAATCAATATTACAATTTAATTTTATTTACTGTAATCTTCTTTTAATTTCTAATCGTAAACACCGATACTTACTATTGTATTTTCTGATTCTCTTCCACTCTCAGGACACTTAGTTAATAATTTGTCGTGGCATTTCTTATGTACTGCCGTTTGACACGCTATAATTAAAAAAATTCTTTCATAAATCTTATTAATGAAGAGATATAGGAAAGTAATAAATAAAAAGAGCAAAATTATAGAAACTAAAAACTTTACCCTGACATTGATAACCCTGTTTTCCAAAACCCCTAAAATAAAAAATAAACAATTAAGGAATATTTATTTATTATCAAAAATATATGTATAATTGAAATTGTAGAAATTGTAAGAATATAAGATAAAATTCAAAATGTTAATAAGAAGAATACAAAGGAAATCTAAAGTATTACCACAAAAAATCTTTACAAAAAGCGCAGAATGTCGGTTGTCGAAAAAACTTGGCTACAAGTTTATGACCTCGTACAATGTGCACTTTGTTATGTTTAACAGCACCCCTTCTTCTCGTTATAGCGCGTCCGATGTTGTTCTCTCGTAACAGCGGAGACGTCGACATTGTTGACTCCGCAAGATCTTTCCTTGGAACTCTGGTTCTATAAACGTATATTTTGCTTTGCGTTGTAGTTGTCGAGGGTAATTCCGTAGGATTTAGCGTCGGTACTCTTGTCCTAAAATCATTCGATGCCAAGACATTTCTTATGTGCGTGGGTGTTTCGTACAATAAAAAAACTTAACGATAGATATATTATTATACATTAGATCATTATTTTTTTATAAAAATAAAAGATATTAAAAACATTTTTATTTAATCTTTTGTCTGTGTACAAATAATATTTTAACATTAACCATGCATAAAGGTGTAATTACACCACATGCATTTTTAATGCAAAATGTAAAGAAAAAAAAAAAAGAAATGAAACGGCTTTATGTGTAAATAAATTCGATAATTATTCGGATTAGGAGACCGCGCCGATCATCTTGACTTTGACATCATATGTCAAAATCAAGGTTATCGGCGCGGTGTTCCGTTGTTGATAACTAATCCGAATAATTACCATAAATTCTTTTCTATAAAGAGCATGCAAGCTTGCACAGGATCTCAATATGAAAACATTTTCGTTCTAAAACATGTATTTTATAAAACATAATAAATACAATTGTACGTTCTATTGGGTCATCCCCAGTAACTTTACAAATTCAGTTAAACAATTTAATGATGGAAGAATTAAATTTGATCTATATAAATAGCCCATCAACTCTGGTGAAACTCTGGTAAACTTTAATTCGAATCATCCAAGGTTGCTTCGAAAACGTTACCCGAGTGCCTTCGTGTATCGTTTTATCCTTACTGTTCACCCAATGTTAAATAAAGATAGGACGATACACGAGAGCACCCAGATAATATTTCCGAATGTAGCTCAATGGAGCATAAAAAAGGCGTGATATTGAATCTTTTCGAGAGAATCCTTTTCTCATTTCATTTAAAATTCCTCACAAAAAATTTAAAAGCGATGGTTAACACTTTGCTGAATGACTGTTACCCATTAAACTTCGTATTTTCTACTGTTACTTACGCTCGGAGGGCAAATGGTTTTCGACGGACGAGGGAGACAAATGCAGGCATTTTAACTCATAATAGAATTTCTATTTTAAACTAGTCTTGGGAAAAAAATTATATGTATAAAGATGCATTTGTGTGAACAACATATATTTTATTTCTTTTTAGTGTTCTGTATACTTGATACATGAAATAAATGTATTAAAAATATGATTTTTACAAATAAATTTATTACAATTTTGATTTTATACTGTATTTTGTATCATTACTGACACGGACATAACATTGTGATCGTTTTTCATTAACCGCTATGGTATTCTGAGTTGTCTTATCCCTCAAAGATCAAAGTGACCGTATATTCGTCGTATGAGGATTAAAATCACATTAATACTCATGCGTAAACATGGGTATTAATATGAAATAAAAACACTAAAAACAACTCCACAAGAATAAAAAAAAAATAAACGATAGAAAATATTTTACTATCCCGTATTTAAAAAATATTTCAGATGAATTTAGAACATTCGCCAAAAAATATAACATCAGTCTGACACATAAACCCATCAACTTCCTCAATAAAAATGGGAAAAGACAGTATTGATCCAATGTTACGTTGCGACGTTTATAAAATAAGTTGTCAAAAATGCGAAATCACTTATGTCGGCCAGATGAAACAACAACTAAAAACGAGAGTAAAAGAATATCTTACAGACATTAATAAAAGAAGTAGTTCTTTATCTTTATATTGTAGTAATTTTGAAACAGATTTTTAAAAAATTGTGAGTTCAAATGGGATAATGTAACCCATACAGCATAAAAATATTGCAAAATGATTGCAGATAAATCTCATTGCAATGTTGTAATATTGTAAATAAATTGTGCAATGTATTTTTGGAATTATTATTAAAAATAATTCTTTTATTATTAGTTTCTTTTATTATTGAATATAATTTGAAATATAATTTGCGATATAAAAAAAAAAAATACAGAAAAAGAA
>JAANIC010006100.1:906366-944640 GCA_017607545.1 Acromyrmex charruanus
TATTAAAGTTTACATATATGGATACATATATAATTTACACTTTTTTGTAAATATATATTTTATACTTTATACAGATAAGCCTATTTTGTACATATTCTTAACTGGTGATATAGAAATAATAAGAAATATTTTATTTCATTTTCTTTGCAATATTTAAAGAATTTTTAAATCCAAATATTCTAAAGATTATCAGTTAATATTATAAAGTTCGAAAAATCTTGTCGTGCGGCAGCGAAAACAAATGTTTCGACGAACACTAAAATTCCTAAATTAATGGAAATAATTAACAATCATATAACATGTAATTGATGTATGTTCTCATATGTGACAGTAGTTCATTACTCAAAAGCCAAAATGTTTTTAATGTCTCTGTAACAATGCTGCAAGATTTGTAAAATTTTGCGTCGTAATGTATTATATTACAATTCCTAATATCTACAATGTTGCAAGGATATCACAGTGGAATATCTGCAACGTTACTGCAAGTTTCTGTGCTGTATGGTAAATATTTTAAATGTTGAGCCCTCATATTATAAAAGACTAGTGTCTGAAATGATATATATTAAAAAAAATAGCATAACGAACTCAATAAACAGAACATGATCGCTTACCGGATAGCTATCTCCCTATCATTTATGGAATATTCTCTCCATAACAACTAATGTAAGAGCTCCTATTTACGGTGGCTTTCTTACTCACTTTTCAATCGAGGTAAAATACAGAAGAATAAATTTTAAGAAAGTCGTGATTAATAATTCTTCCATCGTTCTATACGTTCAATTAAGAAATTTGAGAGCGGCGCACAGTAATGATAGCAATACAGGTAGAAACCTTCTAGATACAGTAATTTTATGTTTTTTCTTATTTTTTCAATCATTGCAATGCACCAGGGCTGGATAAAATGCCTTTCGAATTCCATTTAAAATACTAATTAAAATACTTTTAAAAAGTATATTTAAAATGCAAAATGGGTTTTTTTAATCCATTTTAAATGTAAAATGGATAAATAGGTATTTTAAATAGTTTTTGAATGCAAAATGGTTTTTTTTGCCTTATCAGAAAAAATTTTTACAAAAAAAAATACAAAAAACTATATAAATTGAGACAAAATCTTAGAAATCCTTAATTATTCGTAATGGGACATACAATGAGGTTTATTTGTCTCATTGTCAGAAATCCAGTTTTTCATAGGCAGTCAATAAGTTCTTAGAAAATCTGTCAGAGGACACTCGCAGTGTCATGTCACATTATTTTTTGACAAGTAGCATCTTTCAACTGATACTGTCAAATTTTGAACGGAATTCATCGCGGTTTCATTTCTGTAGATGATTAAAGCGAACTTTTGTATTTTTTGCAAAATACAAAAAACGAGTTTCGTGCAGTGATCAAACATCTACATATGAAAGGTTTAACGCCGAAAGAAATCAAAGCCAAGTTGGATAATGTTCATAGCACTTCTGCACCAGCATTTGCGACTGTATACAATTGAATAAATGAATTTAAACGTGGTCGTACATCCACATGTGATGCACCTCGTTCGGCACATCCAATTGAGGCTGTTAAAAGATTATCGATAAAGTCCACGATATTGTTTTGACTGATCGACAAGTGAAAGTGCGCGAGCTTGTTGAGGCCACAGGCATATCACATGGCACAGTGATTTCAATTTTGCACGAACAATTGGGTATGAAAAAGCTATCGGCAAAATGGATGCCACGTTTGCTCACTGTGGACCATATGGTAAGCGCGACCGTGTGACGATTTCAAAACAATGTTTGAAGATGTTTCAATAATCACATAATCCAGAATGAATTTCTGCGTCGATTCATTACTGTAGACGAAACATGGATCCATTACTTCACACCCGAGACGAAGGAACAGTCAAAACAATGGACTTCACTGAGTGAACCAGCTCCGAAGAAGGCGAAGACCGTGAAGTCGGCTGGAAAGGTGATGGCCACAGTTTTTTGGGATACACGCGGTATAATTCATATCGATTACCTTCCGTCGAAGCAAACGATTACTCATCAATGGCGATTATTACGCAGCCTTATTGGACCGTTTCAACAACATTTTAAAGAAAAAACATCCCCATTTGGCAAAGAAGAAAGTGCTCTTCTGTCAAGACAATGCACGTGCCCGGCACCGATGGCCAAATTCAACAAATTGCTTCCCCATCCAGCATATTCGCCAGATTTAGCCTCCTGCGACTATTTCCTCCTGCGACTATTTCCTGAAGAAATAGTTCGAAGGAAAGAGATTCACCACCAAAGAGCAGCTCATCGCCGAAACGGAGGCTTATTTTGAAGGATTGGACAAATCATATTATTCAGACGGCTTGAAAAAATTGGAGAATCGTTGGATCAAGTGTATCGAGCTGAAAGAAGACAATATTGAGAAATAAAAATGAATTGATAAAAAAAATGTTTTACTATGTTTTTCTCAAAACTTATTGACTTGTCCTCGTTTTTATAATGAGACGTAGAATGACGTTGTTTGAAGGCGGAGGATTTTTTGGTTTTTCAAACAAACAACACTACTCTACATCCCACTACAATATCTATTAAGTGTACAACTTTGCTTCCGTCGTTTTTTTTCCGAAATTCGAGACTTTATTATAAAAAACTTATACATTTATGATTCAAAGTATTGTCCATCGCTGGTCACTACTTTCTCCCATCTTTCGGGCAGCGTACGAATCCCATCTTTCAAATCCCGCGTCGAAAAAACTGGTCATCTTTTGAGGCGATCCACGAATCGATCTAATCTTCGATCTTTTTTACTTCTTCATAAGACCGGAAGTGCTGGTCAGCCAGGCCGTTTGCCATTGATCGAAACAAGTGATAGTCAAAGGGAGCAACGTCTGGAGAATACGGCGAGTGGGGTAGGACTTCCCATTTCAACATTTCCAAGTATGTCTTGACCACTTTCGCAACATGGGGTCGAGCATTGTCATGCTGCAAAATCACTTTATCGTGTCTCTCGTTGTATTGCGGCCGTTTGCCTTTCAATGCTCGGCTCAAACGCATCAATTGCGTTCGATACTGATCGCCTGTGATTGTTTCAGTCGGTTTTAACAGCTCATAATACACTACGCCGAGCTGGTCCCACCAAATACAGAGCATGACCTTGGAGCCGTGAATATTCGGTTTGGCCGTCGACGTGGAAGCATAGTCGGGAACTCCCCATGATTTTCTGCGCTTGGGGTTATCATAATGAACCCATTTTTCATCCCCAGTTACAATGCGATGCAGAAATCCCTTCCGTCTTAGCCTTTCAAGCAGCTGTTCACAAGCAAACAAACGCCGTTCAACATCTCTCGGCTTCAACTCAACTACGGCACCCAATTTCCTTGCTTCTGAATCATTCTCATGACTTTGAGGCGTTTTGAAATGGCTTGTTGAGTCACTCCCAATGATTGTGCCAATTCTTCTTGATTTTGACACGAGTCTTGATCAAGTAATGCCTCCAATTCTGCATCTTCGAAAACCTTCTCTCTTCCACCGCTATGCCGGTCTTCGACGTCAAAATCACCGTTCTTGAAGCGTTGAAACCACTCACGACACGTTCTTTCACTAATAGCGGCCTTACCATAAATATTTCAGAGCATTCGATGAGCCTCAGCCGCAGATTTCTTCATATTGAAGCAGAAAATTAAAACCTCCCGCAAATGACGAGAATTTGGCTCGTAAACTGACATTTTCAATCGAAAGTAACTTTATAATGCAGACACAAATCGACTAATGTTTCTATGTGATTATGTTACAGATGCCCAAGTTTATTGTATGACGTCTATGATCTATTTATTTCGACCACCACTTACCGCTAAAGCCATCTATAGGAAAACGGCGGAAGCAAAGTTGTATATCTAATACAAAAAATTAAGAATTTATAAGATCATTCAATCTATATAGGTTTTCGTTAAAAAATTTTTTGTTAGAGTGATATTTTTTAAAAGTATTTTACGTTTGAAATCCATTTTCAACGGAATTTGAAGCTCTGACTAGAGTATTATATTATTGTACTCGTATAAATAAAGTATTTCTTACGAGAATATTAAATTTTTTAATATTATGATTTGGAAATGTTTACTTGAATAAATCAAATTAATATGAGAAGCGCTGGTTACGATCAAGATTAGATGTTAAGAGTAATATACATTTTTAGAAATTTATAATGTATTTTACATAAAGCTAGAACATTTATTTTTTTACATAAAGCTAGAACATTTATTTTTTTATTAAGATTCTATATTTATGGACTATCTGAAATTAATTTTCTCTTTACAGTTTAATTTGCAGTTTATTTAAATATTCATAAAAAGTTTTGGCCAATCACATGGGACTTGGTTTTTCTTATACGTCAACGATTCTTGGGAAAATTTGCGAAAATATAGGAAAACCATTTACTTATTTTATAAATGATTAAATAATAGATATGATTCCATTTGAAATGTAAAATGAAAATGATTTTCCAAAAACCATTTAAAATGGAAAATGCCATTTCCATTTTAAATACATATTAAAATGGAATTATTTTAAATATTATCTAACCCTGCAGTGCACCTATAAATTATCAATGATTCGCTATTTCAAAATATTACAGGATTTAAGAATTAGGACTTCTGTATGAGTATTTACAAACCTTAATTATTAAAATTTCAAAAGTAAGTAAAAATAAATAAGAAATATACATATATGAAAAAAAACATTTTTGTAATCTGGTACAATCTGAACAAAAATAACTAGAGTATTTGTTATAGTTGTTACGCAAAATATCTGTTTTGCATAGGGTATAAACAGGCAACAACTTGTACATTGAGAAAAGAAATGTTTAATATTTGTGATTATATATAATAATAATTATAATACATGATAAGATAGTTATAGTTAGGAGCTCTATTTTTATGGTTATTATTTAATGCCATATTAAGGCATGAGCCAAGAGAACTATGGCTCAAGACGTCAAATTTTTAGCAAATTTTAAAAATAACTTTTTTTAGTTATGCGTTAAAAAATATTAAAAAATAAAGAAAATAAAAAATACAATTTTTTTTATCCAAAATATTTGTCTCTTTTCAAGAGACAAATATGACGGTGATAGCTATATATTGCAGAGTATATAAAGTGAATTACATAAAGCTTATATATGCTCGTCTTATACGCAGGCTGTGATCAGTTGTTCACTGAGAATATTGAAAATCTATAGTTCACATTATATATGTTATTTTTAACATATTCGATCACTCACACTAGAACAATGCATATTAAAAGCTGCTTTATATAAAATATCTCAATACAGTAATATAATATAATCAACTTTGACAATGAAATGATACACATATATTTTGTTAAATAACATGACAATATCATTAGTAGTTAATCGTTTAAAATATTTATATACTTTTATATTTAACTTTGCTAATTTCATGCAAAGCAGCTTTCAGTATGCACTGATTTAGTGTAGTGCAAAAAGTAATCGAATTCGCGCTAATATACTCCAGAGCTAAACTATTGCCCCCATATTTGTCTTGTGTGCAGATTTTCACTTTAGGGTCTCTGTACTAAAGATCTGTTCTCTGTAATAAAGGTCTGTTCTTTTTCGAAGAGTTCCTCCCTAAAAACTATAATAGTTCTGAATTAGTGCAATAAGTTAGAATGAAACAAACTATATTTATCTCATTTTAATAACGAATTCGATTGAACGTGCTCAGTGCACACTAGTGCACATTAAAATTATCCTACAAATTGACGTAAAGATATTTGCTTATATATAAATACAAAAACCGATTAAACCGTGAAATATTTAATACTTTATTGCGTTATTAAGTAAAATTTATATTTTATACATAATTTAAAATGTTTGCATTTTACTTTTACACTCAAATTAAATCACTATACAATAGCTTTAATATATACCAGTGCGTACTAATGCGTTCACCGAATTTGCTATAATTTAATGCACTTATATAAAAGGGCGAAATATTTTAACCCATGGCACAGTGGGACCGATTGCCGAAAAAGTGGCCAAAAGTCAAAGATGTATTACATTATTACAAAAAGCTGTATTCATAAATTTTTCGGGTCGCTGAATACAATTCTGATAGAAATAAAAAATTTTTAATGGCAAATCCAATATGACGAATTTCAATGTAAAAATTTTAATTTTGTTTGAAATGACATAATATGGCATAAGACGCTGTAAGGCGCTATATGGAGTCGTCGGCCGCCACGTTCGTGACTCCGGATTCGGCAAAAAGCGGCAACCATAAAAAATAAAAAAAAAATTTTATATTTTATTTTTAGTAGAGACATTATAAAATTTCATTGCATGAGCAAGTTAACTTATATACGCATCTTTTATACGGGCATTTTGAATTTTCTAATTCTGATACCAGAATCATCATGATCAGTCATAAACAATACTTTAAATTAAACAATACTTTAAACAATACTTTAAACAATACTTTATAAAATACTTTTAAACAATACTTTAAATTAAAATTCGCTATATTGAATCCGCCATTTTGAATTATTTATTTTTTACATCAGAATCGGGATCGACTCAAAAAACCTTGGAAACCAATTATTATCCATTTTAGACAATATTTTAAAATTCAAATCCGCCATATTGGATTCGCCATTTTACAATTTTTATTTCTGAGATCAGAATTGTGTTCAACAATCTGAAAAACTTATAAATACAGCTTTCTATAATAATGTAATACTTCTTTGACTTTGGGTCACTTTTTCGACAGTTCATTCTACCACAACGCGCAATATCTGAATTTTACAAACTTTCAGCTTTGAAACTGAAATTTATAAATATCAAATTTTGGCATACAAAGTTAAATATACATCTCAAAATGATACTTTACTCATGCGAAAATTCAAGGGATCAAAAAAGAGGGATCAAACTTTTGAAAGTTTGCACTATAACGAAAATATAACTTAAAACCGTACATTAATTATCTGTATGCTAATTGCGATGAGCAATGGTATTTATATTACATTTTTTAATTATATACATATGTTACATTTAATAAAAAAAACGTCTAAAAAAGTTACAAATTTTAAGACAGTATTAGAGACAATGGATTAATTTATCAAAGCTTATGCAAATTTTTACAATCATTATCAGTTTTAATTACGCATTATTTCCATATTTGTCTATACAACGCCTTGATATTTGAATATTTTCTAGTTTTAAGTATGTAAAAAATCATTATGTACTTTCCATATATGAATATTACAAATGCCTTTTGGCCACTTTTTCGATCCCACTGATGGGCACGAACCGGGTTAATGAGGCACTATTATTACTGCTAATGTTAGTAATAATAATTATGTCTATAATTTTATGTACTTTCTAAATCTTTTGGAGTGAGATCTCACTCCAAAAGACTGAAAATTGAACCAGTCTTGAAAAAAGAGTGAAAATATTTATTTTAATTTATTTTAAGTTTAGAATAACAAAACAAATATATAATTGATTATGCCTTAAAATCTCATCGTAGACGCCGCTTTATATTTTTTAAATAGCACCATATAATTTTTTCCATAATATTGTAGGAGTCTTCAAGACGAATTTCATCATTGTCGAAATGCATTTTTATGCTGAACACTATAGAACTATAAACATAATCAAGTAACATAAGTGATTTATTATTTTTGGTCAAACTTAGTGTTTAATAATACTAAATGCAAATTTTTACAAATATATTATTTCTTATTTTGTTATAAACTGCGCGCCAATACAGTTTGTCGAATTTGAAATCGCAAATTGAAGTTGAAATTAATATCTCAAATTAGATTGATCGTTCATTTTAATAATGATTCTAATTTTAAAAAACTGTAAATAATTTTTTATAAAATTTTTACTTCAGCCAAAGTTTGAATTTGAAATTCTCAACTTTTCGAGACAGACGTCATATCAATTTGACTATCAAGGCACAAATGTGGAAATATTCATCATAATAACTAATCAGTAACTAGAGAAAACGTCATTTTTCCAGGAAATGTGTATAAACAAAATTAAACCGACAAGAATAAATCGTATTTTTCGCAATAAATTATTTACAGATTTTTATAAGATGTTTATTAGCATCACTATAAAAATAAAAATGATCAATTTGAGATATTAATTTTAGCTTCAGTTTGCGATTACGTTGTAAATCCGACGTATTTTATAAACGCAATTTATAAAACTGAAATAATATATTTGCAAAAATTTGCATTTATAATAGTATTATTGAGTATTAAGATCCGCTTACACCGAAAATAAGATTTTATTTTTATTGATTGGTTTATTCTCGTCAGTATAATTTCGATTTATAATTATAAATATAATTATTATAAGGAACATTATGACAGTAATAATTATAAAAATGAAGTATCTGGTTATAATTATTTTATTAATTACAGTCACAAATACCAAACTTTTCTCTCATTATGATGACTTACAGTATCTTACAAATTATACACTCATTTTATAGGTATAATTCAAAGAAATAAAATAAATATATCCATATTCACAATGAAATTACATTACACACTATGTGTAATCTATCATATATCTATAATATAACAATATAATGTAAATAATATAGAATATATAAATAATATGGTAGTAGAAATAAATAAAACAATAAAAATTGCTTTTCTCACGTAATATTTGATAATGTTCTTTAATAACTAAATTGCCAAACATTAGTTTATGGCACAATATATCTTACTTAATTTAATAATATTTAATAATATCATAAAACATTAAATTCTAATTAATATTACTAAACTATTAATGTTTGTCCATCGGATTATATATGTATAAGTTTCATGCATGTAACAATTACGAATATCTAAAAAACGATAAAATTGTTAAAACTTTTTTAATCAAATTAATGTTCGCGAACTACGAAACGAAATCGTGAAATGTCAGAACGTTCATTTACTATATAAAAATATAACACGGAAATAAAAATTATTTCAGATCAAATAATAGACTCGAACAGTAAAGAGATTTATTCAACAATAACTTATTTGATACCTTGCTACTATTTTAAACTTGACTCAAGTTTACTCTACTTCTAATCATTTTCGGAAAAATAAAATGTCACCCCACAGATAGTTCAGATAAACTTCAGTAATAAACATTTTTTTTCAAACTTTCAACCACTATCCATTTTCAAGAAAAAAGAATGATATGGGTGAAATACTTTACACAAAAGTATCGAAAATTTCAAACTATTTTTTCGGCTTTAAAGTTATGTAAAATATTGCACAAAGTGTGTTTAAAAATAGAGAAAAAGGTAGTAATGTAGGCTTCTGTTATTAATGTGAGCTTCACTTAAAATTCTGTTCTAATATCATCTCTTGTAAAAGGTTTTTTAAGGAGTTTCTCGCGTTTGATGAAATACAAGACAAATCTATAATATACATGTAATACAAATTAATATTAATAATATCAATAATATCCAGAAAAAATTTCATTGACTTTAACCATACCATTTTGAAGATATTTAATTTTAAATTTATAGAATTTTGCATTACAAGTTGAAGATATAACCTTATTCTGCAATTATTCTCTTTTAAATTAAGACACTTGTGTATAAGGTAGCAATTTAAAAATCATTATAGTTATAAAGTAAATACTTAAGTTTGTTCTCGTAAAGTTTCATTTAAACTGATCGTACAGTTTACAAGAAATTTATATTCTTCAATGAAAAAAAGTTAGAATATATGTTAAATAGATGATGCGTGTACATCAAACGAACATCGTGCAACTTTTATTTTGTCATTTTGAAAATATTTAGTAACATATGAAATTAACAATAATTATATATAATGATATAAGATATTGTTACTAAGCTTTTTATTCCATTATTTCAATCGTTTTACATAATATGAATAAACTGTCTATTGATTAGGAAGTAGCCCGAGAACCTCTTTAACTTGTTTTTGGATGAGTAACAAAGTTGTGACAAAATTATCACACGACTGACGCGATATTTTTATTGACAATTTATGTTTATCTATTACAAGATACATCAAAATTTTTTAATATAATTTTTTACAATTTTTAATGTCAAGTTTAACGTAGTTTAGGATAAAACCACTAGATGTGGAACAAATCTCTTTAAAAAAAAATTCATATTTTTTTATCCGGTACAATATCAAACAATTAATAAAATATTTAATAGTCATGATTGATCACAAAGATTACATTATGGATGATTTTATTCCATTTCATAACCGTTTTATATATTTAAATTTGAATTAAATAAAGTAATGACAATTATTCACGATTAGACCCCATATAATTGTGAATCAATTCACCAAATGCTTTATCTTTTTTGGTGGCGTTCTACATTCCATAAGGAAAATAAAAATGATTTGCATATCGTAATATAACGAAAATATAATTGATCCACATCTAGTTCTAGGGTCTAATTGTAGATAATGATGCAATTTTAACACATTAAAATTTATTTAAAATCAGTGACAATTAAAAGTCAATGATAATTAAAAAAAATTAATTAAAATTAAACGTATAGCAATAAAAACCAGTTAAATTATGAATAGTAACACTTTTTATATAGACATGTATATTATTTTATATTCTATTTTGATACTTAAAACAAATAAATCTTTTCGGTGGCATCATTTGTAAGATTTGACAAACTTTTAAACATTTTTATAATAACATTTTTATAATAACATTTTTATAATAAATTTACATAATAAAAGTCAATCATTATAACCTAGTGATTAAACAACAATCGCGGACATATTTAATCTCAATTGGGCATAACGTTGATGAAATCTAATGTTATTTATTACCTACTATAAAAGCCATAAAATAATTTTTATGATATTACTTTGAAATTTTTAGAGATACATACGTTAATTAAGCGTACATTTAATTAGTTAATGATATTAATAAAATATGTAGCTCCTATGTAGTTCCTAATAAAATAAATAAATAAATAAATAAATAAATAAATTCAATTGACACTTGAAAGAGATACTTGAAGAGAGAAAACAAATGCTAAAGAATCTTGTGATATATACCATTTAATGAAAAATAATGTAATTATTTAAATTAATTAAAAAATGAACCGGAATTAATGCCTAATCCACATCTAATGGTTTTATCCTACAATTAAGAATAAGTAAGAATAACGAGGATATATTTTGAATTAATTTTTAACGCTATTTTGCTGTTTTTCTATTTTGAGAAAATAAGTAAATTTGAATAACTATATTTTCACTGAAACATAAGGTTTGTTCGCGTCGCATGCTCCAACATGCTCTAAAATGTGTTCCTACCATAGCATTTACTCACTTTAACGCGCTCGTTGAAGTGAGTAGGAACTATAGCAGGAGCACATTGGAGTATGCTGGAGCATACGATGAAAACAAATCTATAATTGAATGTAAAGGAGGATGTTAAAAAAAAGTCCGATTTTTGGCCCTCCTGCGGAATCTTAGGATTGTCACAGAAAATGAACTTTAAAATTCCTTGACTTTTCCAGGTTTTCAGGTAAGAAAGCTAGTTTATATTATTAAAAACACAAAAGAAGCTTAGTAGCATAATAAAATTTTTAGGCGCAAATTCAAGTCAACAAAAAATAAATTAGTATTAGAAAAAAGAATTCAGTTATGACGAAAAAGGGCGATCAAATAAAATTATTGAATAAAATAAAAATTTTAATTATTTTTTTTAATTATTTAAAGTGCACGAGTTTTGAATGTATTTGACTATAAACGTAGACATAATATATTTAAAAATTATAAAAATTATTTGGAATATAGGAGTGATTTAAAGGAATTGTGAAAAAGTTTGAAATTCCAGTCTCTTTTAAATTTTCCCTTGTTTTCCCGATTTTCCATAATCAATTGTAATTTCCCTGTCTTTTCCTGATTTTCCAAATATGTGGCAACCCTATATAGTGAATTACAAAAAGTTGTTGCTTCCCAGTAAACGAAAATGGATTGAAATGCATTCAGATTTTCAAAAATACGCAATTTCGCGAACGTTAAAATCAATCCTTTTCAAATCGAATACATTTTTATTTATTTATATAGGAATTGCATGAAGCACATTTCTACGCCTTTCAATCTAAAAATATCTCAGCTTTTTTGTGCTTCGTGAATATTTCTCAATTTAAAATTCCGAATAGGAAATTAAGTTTTCAAAATCCAGTTAAATCCAATTAAATCTAAAAAGAGTTTTTATTATAAATACGCATTCGAAAAGATAAAATTTCAATTTATTTTAATCCAGTCTCGTTTACTGGGTGATTCAGATTTAGAGTGGAACCCCAGTGAAATAGTGAAAATAGTTTTATAACCCAAAAATGCGATGAAAGTAAATTTTTTTTTATGTTATATCGTGTCTCTTCTTGTAAATTGAATTTTCGTATAGATTCTAGAATTTATCATAAATCGGATGTATTGTAAATTATCTCATGATAATTAGTACTTAAAGATTTTAAACATTGATCACGAATCTGTTTCTAAAAATGGCAAATTATAGAAATAGGGGACCCAAAATGGTCCTTAACATATAGTTTTACATGTAAGATTACAATAATCAATTTTTATGAAATGAATCTGAGTGTGCTTTTTAAGATACGCTGATTATGATTCATTAAGGTCCGGTTGCACTAACGTTACTTTGACTTTACTTAAGCAAAGTTTAAAACTCTGTCTCTCTTTTACTTTAAAACAAGACAGAGAGAGTTTTAAGTCTTGCTTAACGTTGGTACAACCGGGTCTAAATGAAAAAAATCAATGGTAACGAATTCAAAATGGCTGATCCAAAATGTTTGTGCCTGATTAATATCACATATTTAATACAGGTATTTCACACAAAAAAATGTATACGCCATCTTTCGAGGTTTTCTATTGCGCACTGTTAAAATAGGATTAAAGAAAATTTAAATTAAAAAGAATTCCCATAAATGATGCATACTAGAGAGCGGGTGTAAGTTTAATTATTTGCTTCAGCCAATGAAAATGGCCTACTTGACTACTCTCAATCAAATCCAGAGATAATGGCGACAATGTGGTAGTCACTATCTCCATTACTTTAACATTTTAAAAAATTTTTTTGTGTTTTATGTCTTTTAGTCTTAGAATTTTTTTCAATTTGTAATTTGTAATGTATCTAATGAAAAAATTTCAGATAAAAATAAAACGATTTCGAAAGGGACGTTCATGTTGTTTTTTTTCTAAGTGGAGGCGTCATATAAAAGTTACTATTAATTTTTTTAGATGTAATTCATCTCATTATTCTGTGCATAAGAGTACGATTAAAAAAATAAATAGTTTATAATACTTTATGTCAATATGTGCTAGAATAAAGTATAAAAAATAACTCGAAAATTATTATTTTTTCGATATTTCTAATACTTTTACATAATTAAAAGAATCATATTATGTAAAAAAAAGTTATATAATTATATCTCTAAAAAAAGTGAAGGCGATCTTCATATGCTTTCTACTCGTACCTATAAAAAAGTATAACGTAACTAAAATAAATTCTTCTCGAAACACTTTATAACACTTATCTAAAACATTTTTTCGTATCAAATATAAGTGAAATATTTAAGGTTTTCAAGTTAAGTGGATCATCCTGTGTAATAGATTGGTTATGTATGTCAATAACCCCTATTTCTTCTATTCTTTCCGATTTTTAAGGTGGGTTCAGGAAATTCGCCCAGATAACTTTAGATTCTAGATTATAATACTGATAATGATAAATTATGATCTAGAGTTATCTGAGCATAATTTCTGCCTTTATGGCATAAATTCTCGCGCGGCGTATTACATCGGATTACTCTATTGTACGAATTCTATTTCTATTTATTTTAAAATATCTAAAAAATATTATAACGTAAATAACTTTTCGATTGTATAATTTAAAATAATGTAGTAATTAATAAACGATAAGTAAATGCATGACTTTTTAACGTGCTTCTTGTCGTATTGAACGAAGTTGAGTCAAAAAGAAATGTATTAACATATTGTCACTCATTAACTGAAAAATGAGTATTGAAAATGAACAATTTACTCAAAAATATTCATACACACGCGCGCATATTTGCATATACATTGTCGTTTATCAAAACAAAAAATGAGTACTGAAAATGGTAATCTACCCAAAAATACACTCATCATGTATACTCATCATGTTCCTTCGCAATAGCTAGACTGCGTGCTTAATAGATCAAAAAACAGACGTAAAAATGATGAAACGGACTAAAAACGGTTCATATAAGATTTTCATAAAAACAGAAATATTTTTGTAAGGATTACAATTTAAAAATTTTTAACTAACTCCCTTCCCTTCCTTTTTTATTTAATATTCTCATAGCTATAATATTGAGATCTTTTCACTACAATGAAATTTCTTTTGCTTAAGTATTTTTCATGATCTAAATTATTCTAAATTGACAGAGTTTAGATACAGCCGGTATTAGCATTATACAATGTGTCCAATCGACAGCTAGAACTTCTTGAATGTTATTCACAGTCATATCTTTGATAATATTTGTCAAGACTATTTAAGGGTTGATTTTTTTATTTTAATTTTTACGTTAAACATAAAAAATTTGTTTTTCTTTTTCTTACACACACACACGCACACACACACACGCACGCACGCGCACACACACACACACACACGCACACGCACACGCACACGCACACGCACACATACTACATGGAGATGCCAAATTGTCTAGCGCCATCCTCCTGCTTTTACGTACTGAATAGCTTACCTGTATATGTATCCTTCAGTTCCGACACTACGCGTTGAAAGATTTCGTTGATCTACAGAGGATTTCCTTCCAGAAAAACCCGATCCACTGCCGCCACCGGCGTTTCTCCTCTTCGCATGAGAACCACCAGTGAACATCATCTTCCAAAACTTCACCAATGGCTCAATAATTTAACTTTACTTCATTATCCTTGCATCAATAATATTATTGTCGTGATTCATTATTCATGATTCATAATTCATGATTTGGGTGTAAGTGAACGGGCACTTCATACATGCTCTCTGCATATTTGATTTTTAATCTATGACAAATATTTAACATATTCTATTTCTTGTCTCAGTTTCTTCTTTTTAATTATGGATACATCTTCAATTATATTAGGTGTTGGAATTAATTCGTAGCGTTTTACAAGAGATGGCACAAGCAGTACACTATTTCGTTGTTACCTATAGTTCTGTATACATTGTAAACATCTATCATAGGACGTCATTTGCCGTACATAACCTTTCTTGAAATCATAAATAACAACACTGTATAATTCATTGAATATGTCAAAATTTGTGCCGAATAAAGTGTATTTGCGGGGAATTTTATTACACTACTTTATTCAAAAGAAATCTGCAGCTGAAGCGCATAGAATTCTTGTTCAGACTTATGGTGACAATGCTCTGTCGGATACGACATGCAGAGACTGGTTTCGACGCTTCAAAAATAATGATTTTGAACTTGAGGATAAAGAACGTTCTGGCGCACCGAAAAAATTTGAAGACAAAGAATTAGAGCAATTACTCGATGAAGACCCATCTCAGACGCTATCAGAACTTGGAAAAATATTACAAGTTGATGAGTCAACTGTTTCAAAACGTTTAAAAGGGTTAGGAATGATCCAGAAGCAAGGACATTGGGTGCCGTATGAATTGAAGCCGAGAGACGTCGAACGACGTTTTGGCACGTGTGAACTACTGCTTCAACGGCAGAAAAGAAAAGGTTTTTTGCACCGTATCGTGACTGGCGATGAAAAGTGGATACACTACGATAATCCAAAGCGTAGAAAATCGTGGGGTAAGCCCGGCCATGCATCCACATCGTCCGCAAAACCAAATATCCATGGCTCGAAGCTTCTTCTCTGTATTTGGTGGGATCAGCAGGGTGTAATTTATTATGAACTGCTTAAACCGAACGAGACTATCATGGGGGATCGCTATCGACTTCAATTGATGCGTTTGAGTCGAGCCTTAAAAGAAAAACGGCCTCTATACGCGCAAAGACATGACAAAGTGATTTTGTTACATGACAACGCTCGGCCTCATGTTGCAAAACCAGTAAAAACCTACCTGGAAACGCTTAAATGGGAAGTTCTACCCCACCCGCTGTATTCACCTGACATAGCTCCTTCCGATTTTCACCTATTCCGTTCGATGGCACATGGCCTAGCTGACCGGCGCTTTCATTCTTACGAAGAAGCTCAAAAATGGATCGATTCTTGGATAGCCTCAAAAGACATGTCGTTTTTCCGACGCGGGATTCATGTACTGCCAGAAAGATGGTCAAAAGTAGTAGAAAGTGATGGGAAGTACTTTCATTAATGTATTTTTTAATGCTCATGTGAAATAAATAACATTCTTTCATTACAAAAACGCTACGGAATTAATTCCAACACCTAATATATAAAAATATGATCTTTAATTATAAAAGTATGATAATAATGATATATGTAATAAAAATTGCCCATAAAAATTTTAAATTATAATAAAAATTTTTTAATAGACGTGGAATTAACAAACAATATTAAAATTTGAGAGATGTTTTTATAGATTATAATCAACTTTATTTCATAATGATTATTTGAATTAATTGATTAATTGATTATAAATTTGTACGCAAAAATTAAGGATTATTTACAAGCTACGAACTGTAAATAATAGATCTTTCAAACATAAAATTTGTAAAATATTAACCTAAATGGCTAAAACGATTTACAACAAAAATTTAGAATTAGTTTGCCTTTATTCAAAGAATTCTTAGTTACTTACATATATTATATAATATCTTTGTGTCGAGTATCATTCGTTAGTTAGGACGTTAAATCGTTCACATTAAAATGAGACTACGAATTCGATGTAAGTATTTAGTAAGTAATTAATAACGTTTAATCTTAATTATTCTATAATTTGATGTTTATTTGATTTTTATAAAAAATAATATGGATTCAATTTGACTAATAATTGACGATCTCACTGCCAGTTCATTTTTCAAGAAATTTATCAATACTAACACATCTTATGTATCTCAATGTGATATGCTGTTTTAATGTATTTGATTGCGACATTCTCTTTAATCTTCATGTAATAATTTTGGATATATTTTCGTATTTGTTAATTATTGAGGATGACTCAAAGCAAGGAGTCTAAGTAATTTGTATTCACATATTAATTTGTATTATATCTATATAATAAAAAATTTGAATTCGCACACCTAATGTTGATTCTGATTGGCAATTATACTTTTGTGATTTATGTTCCTAGAACTTCTTATCTTTTTTTTAATAAAAAAAATTTATTGAAAAATTTTATATTATTTTTAAATTACTTACAATTATGAACTATTCAATGTGTTGTCACTGGCGTATAATAATAATTATGCGAAACGACCATCATATTTAATACAGAATGATCAGAGTAAACACGACTCAATGCAAAAAATTCGCACACGAAATTCAAATTTATAAATATAGCCAATCGTTTCGCAATTTACTAGTCAACATACCACCTATTCATTCTTGTATCTCAAGAAAAATGATTCATTCGCGCTACTTCAAATCTGCGCGAAGGCAACAAATAGCCACCCAGATAGCAAACTGTCGTTATTTTGACGTCGATAGTTAATTATTTTAAATTATTGACGTAATGCAACCTATTTAAGATGTAATAATGACGTTACCTTTTTGACTAATTAATAACGTCATTTATTTATGACGTTTTTACAATGTCATACTTAATGACATCGACTAAATGGCCAATTGTCGACGTACTAGGAACATTATTAATGATCAATTAATAATGTCATACATTTATTCCGTTAATAACACGAAAATAATTATGTATTTTTGATGTCAGTTTATGACATTGTGTGAGTGATAAGAAATATAAGAATTCACGTCATTTTTACGATATTTAGACATCAAGGAGCTTATTATGGTTCTTAAAATAAGATGAAAATTACAAAAATAATTGAATTTACTAGAATATTTGTAACTTCAACACCTAGCAAATTTGTTCATTTTTGTAATTTTCATTTCGTCTCAGGAACCGTATAGATTCGTCATAAGATTAACTAATTAATGACGTTAAATGGATGACTTGCTATCGTCAATAACAAAAAAATGACGTATTTTTGATGTCGACTTATGACGTTATGTATCTGTGACAAATCACGTCATTTTTATGATGTTTGGATGTCATTTTAAACGTCACATTCGTCATAAGAATGACTAATTAATGACATTAAATAGACGACACCTTGTTATCTGGGCAAGGTATTACGCGCAGATATTACGCGCCAAATGTGTTTCTAAATATCAATTCATTTTGTCCCTCTCTATTTATATTTGATGGTAAGAAACGATCGTGCATGTGATTGTGTTATTATATTTTTGAAAAAATTTTAAATCATGAGAAAACTTTTTAATAAGAAACACATTCCGTTTCTTCAAAATAACTTCAATCAAAGTTATAATTTGATCAATATATTTAACTTATCAAGAAATATTTACGTTATTTTGACAATATTTACATCAACATCTTACATATAAAATTATTAATATTTGTTAACATATTTGTAATGATTAATATATAGAAAAAGATCTCGCGTTGCGAGATACAGATTACTAAAGCCATCTATTGGAAAAATAATGGATTTCTTTTTACTACACCTAACTAGTATAGATATGTACGCGCGCGCGCGCGCGCGCGCGCGTGTGTGTGTGTGGATGTGTGTGTGTGTGTGTGTGTGTGTGTGTGTGTGTGTATGTATGTATGTGTGGACAAAATAAATCATATACTTAAATAAGTATAACATAGGATCCCGTCATTGTTTACATTTCGTCGTTCTGTTACTGTTTGTCATTTCATTGTTTGTTTATGTTGTATCTATTATACAATTATAATTTACATGTTCGGTGGATCAGTATTTGGATCAGTAATTGTGACGAGCAAAAACAATGTCAGGGAAGCAAATTTCTCTTGATATCCGAAATTTTTTTTTAATTCGTGACGGACAGAATGGTGATTCCTTTAAAATAATTGCTGATAAATATGCAATCTCTCACCAGAATTGTTCGAATGGTAAAACAAAATTCGAAGCTATTATCGCGAAATATTGTGGAATCTGAATGTCAGCAGTCGCACTGTACGTCGCAGACTTAAGGAATCTGGACTGAAAAGCGTGTTCGCATCAAAACGTCCTTTCATCAATAAAATAAATAAGAAAGAGATTCGAATTTGCCAAAAAATACGTGAATATGCCTCTAGATTTTTGGAAAAAAGTATTATGGTCGGATGAGAGCAAATTTGAATTATTCGGACAAAAACGATAGTCTAGGATGAAAAACTGGTTAAGCTCTCAAAAAAAAAAGTAAATATTCAAAAGATAAAAACTATAAAACATGGAGGTGCTAATATCATGATATGAGAGTGCTTTGCCTAGTCTGGTGTCGATAATTTGGCTCAAATTAAAGGCATTATAACGGATGATGTACTGTGAATTAGAAGAATCTCTTTTAAAATTACATTTGAAAATAACTTCCAATAAGATAACGATCCGAAGCATAAGGCAAAAAAAAAACTACTGCCTTTTTCAAATCTAATAAAATAAAACTGCTCGAATGCCGTCATAATCACCAGATTTTAATCCAATTAAAAATCTATAGGCTTATTTAGATGGAAACGTGAATAAAACAAACGTAGTTAACAAAATATCATATTATACAGCACTGCAAAAGGCCTGAAATAAAATTGATCCTGAGTATTTGAAGAAATTAGTCGAAAGTGTGCCTCGTGTCGAGGCATACTGGAAGCAGTATTAAAAGCAAAAGACGGGCACACCAAGTACTAAGCATCATTAAAATTAATTTTATTTGTTTGTTACTTATTATTTCTAAAAGTGTATGATTTATTTTGTCCAGGGTAAAATGTATCAATATTGAAAAATAAATTTTTTACAAAGGAATTGAACACAATTTTAATTATATCACATTTTCTTTATTTAAATACTTTCAAATATTGTGATTTTCTAGTATCCAATAATTTATTTGTTAAAAAAATAGTTACACAAATTCAATTTCTTTAAAGGTATACGATTTATTTAGTCCATTACTGTATGTATGTGTGTGTGTATATATATATATATATTGATATATATATATATATATATACACACACACACACACATATATGTATATATATATATATATATATACATATATATATATATTCATANTATATATATACATACACGCATATATATATATATATATATATATATATATATATATATGCATGTATATATACATGCATATACCATATTCATACTTCTTTCGAACTGCCCGAATTGGTTTTCTGGACTTATAAACGGACAATTAAACTACTGTAATAATATCACGAATTAAATTGACAAATAATTTTTTAATAATAATTTTATGTTCAATCAGGCATCATATTAGAAAAATGTTAATGTGTTGAAATAAAGTTTAAAAGATAATGTCTTATTTTTGCCATATACAATATTAAAAATTATCCTATACTTTTCTTGCCTAGAGTATTTCACTTTCCACACGAAGGGAAGTCCATCCCACTTAGCCCCCCTGACTAGGAACGCACAACGTTTCATGCAAAACGAGGTTCACTTCCCCCTGCTTTAGGGGTATTCGACTTCCCACGAGAAGGGAGGTTCCCTCTTCTCCCTATTTAGAATCGTTATGCTTAATGTCTGAAACAAGCGTCAAACAGCGGAGCAACAACCAATTAGCGAGGCGATATTTATAATAACGTAAAAAATATCGCCTTGCTGGTTGGTTGCTGCTCCACTGCTTGACACTTGCTGCATCCAATTTGAACTAGGTATTAAGGTGCCTTTTCATGCTGACGTTCAACGGTCATTTTCAGCATCAAAATAGGTCACGTGATCAAAATTGATGCTTAATATTCATTTTTATCATGTGACTTATTTTGACATCAAAAATGAGCGTCGACCGTTAGCATGAAAGGACGCCTTTCCATGTTAGACTGTCCACAGCAAGATTCACCGTATGAAAAGTCGGTACGCCCTTATACAGGAGGGAGGAGGGATAGTTCTCGTTACGCGTGGAAAGTCGTACGCCTATCAGTATATAACAGAAATAAGACATTACCTTTTAAACTTTATTTATTAATAACTTTTGAACGATCAATGACCACCTAAAACCTTTTGAAGTTCATTCAGGGCATTAATGGACACCGCTCCGATGTCCTTGACTTTGACAATATATGTCAAGGTCATCGGCGTGGTGTCCATTAATCCGAATAATTATCTTTCTCTCTTTATAAAAAGTCGAATAATTTTAATTGTATCGGCCAATACAAAATATTGAACAAATACAAAAAATGTTTTGTCGATGTGCTTATTTTATTATAAAAAAAAGAAAGAAAAAAACATATAATTTTGATAAGTGATTTTCATACGTCGATTATTAACCTTCCATTGGCAATGTGCAATCTTTGTTTCCAAAATGGAGCGTCTTTACAGCAGATGTTTTTATTATTCCGGACTTTATAAAAAACTTAAACGGACTCTGAAAAAAGTTTTGTGAACTATTTGTGAGCTTTTAACAAGATTTTAATATGATAGAAGCTCGATTGTATTTTACATATTTTTTTAAATGTAAGAGTTTTAAAAAACGTAATGTCGGTTAAAATTTGTAACTTTTATATGAGTGAATGAAAAAAATCTTTTTAAACTACAATAGTTGAAGATACATATCTTTAAAAAATAGTATAATATTAGCTTCAAAAAGTTGAATTATTTGAGTACCTGGAAATGAAAATTTATATGATTAAAAAATCAAATCTTTTTTTGAGTAAAAAATAATAAAATTAATTTTATCGAATTAATTATTAAATTCTTTTTGTTTTAATCAAAATGAATAAAAAAAATCTAAAATAAAAATATAATACAGCACAGCCTATACAATAATATGTGTAATGCTCCTTGCTAGCGATTTGCCATATAAGGTACAATACATAATTTCCCTATTATTTAGTCAATGATGAAACAAACTTCTTTTACGTTCCTCTAATTTATCAAGTATTTCTGAAGAAGTTTCTTTTTCAAAATTTCGAGTAATGTTATTATATATATTATATATTATATATGTATATTTTTCGTGAAATATGTATGTCCGATATCTTCACAAATATTAATTTATGATAAGCAAAAAATGATATAAAACACTGAAAAATCTAATAAAATCCTTATGTTCTTATTAAAATTAGCGTCAGAAAGACGTAAAACACAAAAAAAAACATCAAACTTTTATTTGTACAAAACTTTATGTGAACTGTAATGCGGATCGTTAAGGACTTTTATTCGTCCTTGCAACGAAATTAATAAATTGATATTGATCCTTGTATAAACACAATCTTAATATTACTAGGGCTGCGTTCCACTTAACACTCGCAATGCTCGCGAGCATCATTTGTTCTTGTTTAATATTTGATAAACAAGATTAAAATGATTCCATGAGCGTTGCGGGCGTTAAAGTGGAATGCACCTTAGTTGAACGTTTTTTTAGAAGGCAATACCATACTCTGCTATGTACCCATTTTTTTAAAATTCACAATAAAAAATTGTGTCTTAAGAGGACAACATTGCCGATGAAGGGTTAAGAATCATAGAAAATGTTCGCAAAGTGATTACGGGAAGAAAAAGGATTGCGGAGCGATCTCGATATGTAAACTCGATGACAGCATATAAAAAGGTGCGCGCTATCAAGATGATTCACAATTATTAGGGCAATCGTTCTCAAAGCAAATCTTCGTTTACATTACCTCAACTGCCAACGGGAATCACATTTCCAGCAAGAAAACATTCCATACCACAAAGTTCTCGTGTATATAACTTTCTATAAGTCGAACGGTGTGTCTCCGATTTCGAGCTATCATTCGCCACTCGCGAAAAAATACGACGAAAGTATTATTCCTTTTCTCTTTTCTTCCTTTTTTCTCTCTCTTTCCATGGCTCTAAACATGCAAAGGATAATGGATCACGTCGTTACGGTTGACGTTGTTGCGGTTAGCATTCTCGATTCGACTCATCACGACGACAAATAGCAACGTTACCAAAAACTCGACACGACACGACACCAAGCGGAGAGAAACGCGTTACCACGACGGAACTGACAAAGATCTGATTCGAGCGAGACTCGAGCGAGTGGCACAGCTGGTCTCGGATCTTACATTAGAATTCCTGTGATTTTCCCAGCGGAACCAGCCGACGAGATGTTCGCTATACGCCGTATTCGAGAATACCGTTATCCTCGTCGTCGTCGTCGTAGTATTTGTTGTAATACTGCATTACCGCACCATCATGCTCGTCAAATCGAATCCAACGGTTATCAGACAGACGCTGAAGTGAACGTAGAAACCAGTTATTGATACCGAAAGCTTTTGCAGATTCGTAAGAAGCTTCGCCAATAATCTTACATCTATAACAATCTATAAATATCAGCCTGTTGAATGCTGTCCATCATGGCGCGGCACGATCGCTGCGCCAACTGCGCTAAATATCTCAAGATTCGGTAGCTCCTCGAGTATATTTTCCAGGCTGGAAAATAGAATCGAGATGCGTAAGCAGTAATAATGTATCTCTCGACGGTGATGCGTTTCGTAAAATATATACGAACGATATCTTATACTCCATTTTGTCTAAAAAATGTCTAAGTAATACAAATTATATCGAGTGTATTTGCACTAACAATATAACTAAGAAAAATGAATTATTTTTTAAAAATAAATTAATAAAATAAATAATAAAATTTTTATAAGATTTTTACTCTAAAAAAAAAATGACTTTCAAAATTGGAAAATTATTGTATAATAACATTATGGAGAAGACTTTATTACATAAAACTCTATATACATAACTCTATATACATGCAATAAGCCTAGCATGTTGTTAATACGACAAATATTCTATTTTATTTATTTATTCAAATCAAATCAAATATCATTATAAATAAATTCCGTATGTTTCGATTCTCACAGAACCATTTTCGGTAGAAAAGGAAACTTATAAATTTATGTAGAATAATGTAGAATCGATCTTGCCTCATTTGTCAGTTGAAAGCTTATCAATTATATAAATTGTGATTTTTAGTAACAGAATATCTAACAAGAAATGGCAATCCATAGGCATGTGGAATGAATTCCGAATTTTTTCATTGCGGTTAAGAGACATAGACTTAGAAATGTTATATAGATTATAAAAATTAGCAGGTTTTTGACAGAAACAAACAGAATGACTTTATTAGTTTCAAGGAGAGAAAGGGAAGAAAGGGGGGGGGGAGAGAGAGAGAGAGAGAGAGAGAGAGAGAGAGAGAGACAGAGAGACAGAGAAACATGCTGCAATATCTGAGTGTTGTGGAAATTTCGAAAATATTTGAAGAGTTTTTCATAAAAAACCAAATATAAGATCACTTTTTTAAATCTGGATTATAACATCAGACCGTTCTCTATCAATTTACATAATGAACAATTTAGTTTTGACAAAAAAACAGAAAATATAAGAGTTTAACAAAGGATGTTTTGTTAAGATCAATTTGTAAAATTTTGTAATAAATAAGAAAATTATTGCTTTATACTTTAAATAATATTTCTTTCTTTTTTATTAATGTTATAAAAAAAGGTAAATGTAAAATGTTATGGCATAGGGATAGTATTGGGATAAATCTAATGGGCCTTCTACAATAAGCCATTAGTCATAAATCAGAAGTCAGAAGTTAAAAATTGACGACTGTGATTGGTCATATTAGTGAAGACCCAATAGACATATAAAATAGACCCAGCATATATACTTTTTATAGTGTATACGCTGAATTTAACAAAACGATGCGAGAGGCAAAATATCGGGGTCAACATATCCTTCTCTATGCGTACATTGATATTTATATTACTGAAAAAAATAAAATAAGATATAAAAGTTAAGAATATTTAAGAATTTTACCTTACTCACTGATTTTGATAAAATTAAAACAAAAAATATTTTCTAGTCTCACTTACATGGTCTCATATTCCTCTATTAAAGCACTATTTTCATTCGCTATTTTGATTCCACTTGATTGTTAAAGTACGATTAGTGGCAAAGGTAAATGTTAATTAAGAAGAGCCCGCTCATCTCAAATTTTGATAAAAAATACACTGAATCGATGCGTTTTCTCGTAAAAAATCGAGATTTGACAAGAAAAACGTGTCGTTCTGCTTCGCAAACTGAAATATTAATCCTTAAAATCGACGACCATTCTGGTTAGAAAATCTGTCATAACAACCCTTACGAAAATGGACTATTAATGGACTATTTGATTATTCAGTCGTAGTTTTTTCGCGAGAAGAACTATTGAGAAGAGCTATTATTAGATTACTGGACAAACTATTCAGATAATTATTGAAAAAATTAATTCAGTGTTATGATATATGCTAAAATAAATATTAGTGTTTATCATATTCCAGAATATACACGAATAAAATTATAATAAAAAAAAGTTTCTTCCTGAAATCGGGATTTAATTGCACGATGCTCTCCAGCTGTCATCCAAAACTATACTTCATCTAGTGTTGCTTGACCTCTGCGATATGGGAATTGCTTCTTCGACTCACGAATCTTGAATGTTTATAGATGTATAACTATGACATATCTGGTCAATAAATATTGTTAAAAAGCTCAAAAAGTTTTGGTTTAATTTGTCCGACGAATAGTTTGACTATAAGAATGACTATTACAGATACTTTGATTACTGATATGGCACTGTAGTCTCTTGATTATAAGTTTAATAAATTATATTGTAATTAGGCGTAATTTATTCAAATAGTCATTATTGTGAATAGTTCTAACACACACAGCATGTAATGCAGTGAGATTACAATATTACAGTAATATTACAACTTGCAATGCAATATTACATAAATACTACTGAGATATTACATTGCGATGTATCACAATGTAATATTGCAATAATTTTTTTGAGATATTGCAATGTGATATATCATTCTGCAATATTATTACAATGTCATTCAAATATTATAGTGAGATATATCGCAACACAGTGTTACCATAATATCGTTCAAATATAATATATCACACTGAAGTATTACAGCAATATCGGTCAATTATTACATTATAGTTTATCGTATTGCAATAGTAATGCGTTGCAATGCATTTTATCACAGTGCCATCTTTCTAAGATATGAATAATATTATGTTTTGATTCATTACTGAATAAAAATTAAGTATTAATTGTAAAAAATTAGGAATATAGATTGAACATAACTCACAATGGATATAAATAAGCTGTAGTATCTATATCTTATTTGTATCTATTGCAGTTATATTTACAATTTTTTTATTTCTCCAATATTTAATATTTTTCTCCTGTTTTTAATTTTTTTTATTATGCGGGGCTAAATAATACATTATTAAAATATATATACAAGTCGATGTACCAACATTCGCTGTTCAAAATATAATATAATAATAATGAAGATTTAAAAAAATTAAGTAAAAAAATTAAGTAAAAGTAGTTTATTTATGAATTTTTATTTTATATTTAATTCTATATTTAATTTTTATTTATTTAAAAAATAATCTTTGAGATATAAGGATTATAATATGACTATACGTACAATACGAAATAGCAGTATTTTAATAGTGTAGCAATATTTTAATAATGCCTAATATTACAAAAATTGCAGCAATAATGCTGTAATATTGAAATTTTTATATTTTATTGAATATGTTACAACAGTATTGAAAAATATTTTGTAGAAAATATTACAATTTACTGTTGCAGTGTTACAATTCAGTAGATTATATTTAGAGAAATAGTACTTACATATTGCTTTAAAATTATGCAATATTTCAATAATTATTCTATTTTTATTACCTAATTGCTAACTAATATTATATTGCTTAGCATTATATTTCAAAACACATACGATAAAGTTATGATCAAAAAATATTCGAGGGCTTAGATAACACATCCAAAAAGGTATTAATTTAGGAATCTTCAGGAGACTTGCCTATTCGACTTATAAGAAGGAATACTCGTGTACTCCTTCTTATAGAATTTTTAGACATTTTCTTCTTATGAAAAGCGTATCCCTTTCGTGGCGGGACCGCATATTTATTTATTGAATTGTAATTTTGCAACGACATTGCAATATTTTCTACAAAATTTAAATTATAATATTTTGCAATATTGTAACAATATTTTCAATAAAATATTATATTATAATTTTATTAGTACAGCAATATTGTTGCAATTTTTGTAATATTGAAATATTGCTACAATATTGCTGCAATATTTCGTGCTAAAGGTAAGTACGCGGCCCAGCTACAAGAGTGATACACTACTCGTAAGAAGAAAATGTTCAGCAATTCTATAAGAAGGAATATACAAATCGAGTTGGCGTATCTCCTGAAGATTCCCAACCTTTTTTGGAAGTGCTTTCTAGATCTCCGAATGTTTTTTATCATGACTTTATCATACGTACTTTAGCGTGTAATATTAAGCAATAATACTTTAGCAATTAATAAAATTGGATTAATTATTGTAATATATCATAATGTTGTAGCAATATGGCAGGAATATCGCAGAAATATTACTGTGATAAATTTTTTGCGGACATTTATTTTTGTATCGATATTTATTAGGAATGCAACGGATTGTAAAATTACTAGATACCGGATATCAGAATGTAATATCGGATATTCGAAGGCAATCTTCGAGTCGGACATCCGACATTTTCCGAATATCCGACCGGATTTCGAGAATGTCTTCTAAAAAAAAGGCCTGTAAGGAAAAAGATTGTAATGTTGCAACAATGTATAAGATATTATAACATCATGAATATGCATACTTATTTCTAGAACATTTGTATAAGAAAAAAATCAACAATTTAATGATATAAAATTTCAACCGGATATTTCCCCAGATAATAATCTGACTACCCGATTGGATAGTAAAAAAGTGCCGGATACTTTCCGGATATTCGGTGCATCCTTAATATTTATACTATGTAATATTATTGCAATATGACTACAGTACATAGAAATACTATCGCAATATTGCAAAATATTAATATAATATGTAGAAATATTGCCTAATATTATAGTAATATTAAGCAATATTTCTGCATATTATGCTAATATTTTACAATATTACTTACAATATTAGATAGTATTTATATGTACTGTAGTAATATTGCAGTAATATTATATATAGTACAAAATCGTTACAATAATAAACGTTCACAAAAAATTCATCGCAGAAATATTTCTGCGATATTTCTGTCTTATTGCTGCAACATTATGATATTTTACAATAATTAATCCAGTTTTGTTAATTGCTAAAGTATTATTGCTTAATATTACACTCTAAAGTACGTATGATAAAGTCATGATAAATAAACGTTCGGAGGCCTAGAAAGCACTCCCAAAAAAAGTTGAGAATCTCCGAGAGACAAGCTAACTCGATTTGTGTATTCCTTCTTATATAGGACGGCTGGATTGTTTTCTTCTTACGCGTGTCCCTCTTAGCATGGCTGGGCCGCGTGCGTACCCCTTCAGCACGAAATATTGCAATATTTCAATAATGTGCAGCATTTCAATAACATACAATATTATAAAAATTGTAGCGATATTGCGGCACTTAAAATTATAGTATTTTATTGGAAATATTGCTAAATATTGTAATTCTCTCTCTCTCTCTTTTGTAAAAAATATTGTAATATATTGTAATATATTGTTGCAATAATACAATTAAATAAATAAGCGTCCCGCCATGAAAGGGATATGCTTCTTATAAGGAGAAAATGTCCAGAAGTTCTATAAGGAGTACGTGAGTACTTCTTCTTATAAATCGAATAGGCGAGTCTCCTGGAGATTCCCAAACCTTTTTGGATGTGCTTTCCCCGAATATTTTTTTATCATAATTTTATTGTATTTTGGAATATAATGTTAAGCAATATATATGTTAGCAATTAGGTAATAAAAGTTGAATAATTATTGAAATATTGCATAATTTTAAAGCAACATGTAAATAATATCTTTCTAAATATAATTTACTGAATTGTAACACTGCAACAGTAAATTGTAATATTTTCTACAAAATATTTTTCAATATTGTTGTAATATATTCAATAAAATATAAAAATTTCAATATTACACAATATTGCTGCAATTTTAGTAATATTGTGCATTATTAAAATATTGCAATATTGCTGCAACATTTCATACTGTAGGAATAGTCATATTTAAATTTATCTTAAATTTATCTTAATTTACTTTATCTCTTAAAGACTATTGTTTACAATAAAAATTCATAAATAAATGTTTTTACTTAATTTTTTTAAACTTTCGTTATTATTATAATATATTATATTTTGGACGGCGAATCTTGGAACATCGACTTGCATAGGATATTCGGAAAGTAATGATAAATCTTTCGCATAGGGGCAGAATGGACTAAACTGAGAAGAAAAGTCTTCTATCATTTTACGATTTTAACAATAGTTAATAAGATATTAATTGCTAAAAATTGTCGAAAATTGGTCTTCAATAATTTTTTATTCAAATACTATTAACTTTACAGAAAAACTGCAAGAGATAAAAATTATTAATTTTCTTCTTATAGAATTTTCTCAGAATTTTTTCAGAATTTTTTATCAACTTTTTAGGACTGCATTTTCTTATTTTTACCTACATGAGAAAATACGGTATTAAAAATTCTGAACAAATTTTGAAAAATTTCTCGGAACTTTATGAGAAGAAAATAAATAATTTTTATCTCTCACAGTTTTTCTGTAATGTTGATAGTATTTGAGTAAAAAATTATTGAAGATCAATTTTCCTCAATAAGGTATAAGACGATACAACTTATTTTTATCCATTATGTTCAATTTATATTCCTAATTTTTCTACATTTAATATTTAATATTTATTCAGTAATAAATAAAAAAACATAGTACAATATTATTCATATCTTAGAAAAATAACACTGCGATAAAATGCATTGTAATATTTCAACGCTGTTGCAGTAATATTGCAATGCGATAAATTGCAATGTAATAATTGAACGATATTGCTATAATATTACAGAACAGTATACCACATTCCAAATATTGAATGATATTGCGGTAATATATGTGATATATCACTTTGCAATATTTAAATGATATTGCGGTAATACTACTTTGCGATATATCTTATTTAGCATTATAAAAAAATTTCGTAAATTTACATATATAATAGATATAAAAATTACATGATTAGTCCTATAAATATAAAAAAATCATATAATTTTACAGAAATTATGTAATTCCACAAAAATTGTGTAAATTTGCTTTTATTGTGTTAACATATCTTATTTTATATAGAAAATTATGAAAATTATACAGGATATTTTGAATATTTTCTATAATTATTCAAATTTTGGTAATATTCTGTATTATCCAAATTTTAGTAATATTATGTAATATAACAAAAATTTTTCGCGTATTGCTATGAAATGTATAATAATATATAGTGCAAAATGTATTGTCATATTATCTTGTAACTGCACATACACATTGTAATTGTACTTTCACTATCTGTTTAATGAAAGACTAACCAAGAATTATTGTTATTTGCATATTGCAAATTTACAAACGTGTGGACGTTTACAACTATTATACTCAAAATATTGTAATTGTAATTTTACACAAAATTTTTTTATAGTGTGCAATATTTGGACGACATTGCGGTAACACTGCATTGCAATGTATCTCATTGCAATATTTGGACGACATTTGGACGACAGCAATATTGCAGAATGATGTATTACATTGTAATATCTCAACAAAATTATTGCAATATTACATGTTATGTATGATATCTCAGAAATATTTACGTAATATTGCATTACAAGTTGTAATACCTATTACTGCAATATTGTAATCCCACTGTTATTGAAATCTTATATGCTGTGTGGGAAGCCAGTAATATATAATTATTCGTACACATAACTATTAAAATTAGTGCGCTGTAGATCATTACGGATAATCTAATTAGAAAATCAATAATTACTCATTGTCAATTAAAACCTATTAGGGAATGATTATTCTAAATAATCTGATTAGAGAATCAATAATCATTCCGTCAAAAACTTGGGAAATAATTATTGCAAATAATCCGACTCTCTTTACTGGATAATAAGTACTACTATTAAAGAGCGAAGGAGCACATTATTAAATTCAATAGTGATTATTGGTTTTCCAATAGTTTATTTCCGTAAGGGATACATCATGCGCATCATGCGTGAAACAAAATGCAACCTAGTGTCTTAATTTATACATATGATAAGTGAACACAAATATGACGCTGCCCAGCGCTTCAAACATGGAGGCGAAGTCGGTAGTCTATTTATAGAAGTCTGTGTGTATTGTATGTAATGACGGAAATAGTGAGAATATATGAAATGACAACCAGTCACATTGGATTCATGTGAAACATACAAATTTCAAACGCGCACCACTGATCGAAAATAAAAACACAGTGTTACTGTATTGAAAATAACAACAATGTACTAATTCAATTATAAAAACTTTTAGAACTTTTTTCATCAACTTCTGATTAAATTAATCGACGATCAACTCGCAGAAGTGCCAACAGCAGTTTAATGTATCAGAACGTTTCCTCTCTTTCTTTCTCTCTTGAGACAAACTGTATTTATAGTTCTTACGTTGGCTGCAGTCGTGATGATTAAATCAACCATCGATTAGCGTTAATTGGAATTAGTGAAAGAGGTAATATCATGTGTACCTAGTATGTAATATCATTAAAATGTAATAGATATAACATTGCATATTTTGTTTATTTTCTTTTCCGATTGTTTATTTAGCCTCTTACACAAATACCCGTGATTGGTATCTTTCTTCTCAAAAATTATCCCTATAGCATGAAATATTAGCAATGGCTGCATTCAGCAAAGAAAACAGGTTTGCAACTGTTATAAAATTTTTCAATATGATTGATTTTTATGCTTTTAGTCCCTTATAGATCTAAACGTATAAACCAATCGTAAATTTTATAAGTTGCAAAGCTATTCTCTTTGCTGAACACAGTCAATTCATACAGCACCGAAAGTTTTCAGAAATATTTCAACTGAAAAGTGAAATATTTCATAAAAATTGTGAAATATGTGTGTAACATTTCTGAGACAGTTCTGGAATAGCAAAAAAATGTTCGCAATTCTTGCGAATAATCTCATATAAGACTTCATTAAAAAGTTGCTAAAATGTAAATAGAAAGAATCCTTTTGAAATATTATCAAAAAGATTTCAGCTATTCAAATACATGAAAACATTTTTCAGGGATTTTCAATAACATTCAGACTTTCTCAAGGAAATTCAGGGATTATTAGCGATTTCTCTGAAATCGCCAATATTTCCAAGTATCTGGAAGTCTCTGAATTTTGCTAAAACTCAGAAATTCAACATGTCTCTGAAGATAAAATTTTCACGGTTTTTCACTTTTCAGAGATTTTTAGCGAATTTTGTGAAAATTATTTCAGTGTCTAAAAGTCCTTGAATTTCGCTGAAACGCGGGAATTTAGTGATGTCTCTGAAGATAGAATTTTCTCACATTTCAGAGATTTTCAGCGAATTCTCTGAAAATCATTTCCAAGTGTCTAAAAGTTCCTGAATTCAGCTGAATTTAGAAAATAGAACTTTCATGGTTTTTTTCTTACTTTCAGCGTATTCTCTGAAAAGATAATTTCCAAGTATTTAAGAGTTCTTGATTGAAATTCGGAAATTCAGTGATACCTCTGAAGATAGAATTTTAATAGTTTTTCACTTTTCAGAAATTTTCAGGGGATTTCTTTGGAAATCATTTTCAAGGCTGAAAGTCTCTGAATTTCGCGGGAATTCAGTGATGTCTCTAAAATTTAAATAAACAAGAAGTAACTTATAAATTAAAGAATTATTCAGATTAAGAAGTGTAGCACGTAACGCAAGAAACTCATAATCCAGAGATCCCAAGTTCGAATCCCACTAAGTAAGTGTATCTTTCAAAATATAATAATTTCAAGTAAAATCATTACATGTATCTTGTATGCAACACTTTTTAAAAGAAATAAAATTTATAAATCGTAAAATATAATATAATTTTTTTTTATTATCGCATTGAAAATCTGAAAATCTCTGATAGTTTATATATTATAAAAAAAATTTATAATAATCTTTAAAAATCACTGAATTTCAACATCCCCGATGGACTGTATTAAAGACCATTAGCGATTTATTTCTAAAGATTGTCGTTTACCGGAGGAAGAATTCATCAAAGCGGTTAAGTTTGTTTTAGATTCTACTTTCTTTGTTTTTGATAGTGTTTTATATAGGCAGAATTACGGGACTCTTATGGGCTCCCCGTTATCTCCCGTCACCGCGGATCTTAGTTATGCTGGAAGTTAGAGCTTTGGCTTTGATTCGGTTTCCGTTGCCTTTTTACTGTAGGTTTGTTGACGACATATTACTGGCGGCACCTGCGGTTAGTTCCATTCTTGATATTTTTAATTCTCAGCATCCTAAGCTTCAGTTTACTATGGAGATAGGGGATGATAGATTGAATTTTTTGGATGTTACAGTGATTAGAGATAATGAGTTGATAGAGTTCAATTGGTACCACAAGCCGACTTTTTCTGGTAGATATTTGAATTTTTGGTCACAGCATCCGGTTTCTCAAAAAATAAGTACAATCGCGGGATTAGTTGATAGAATAGTTTTGCTTTCGAATCCTAAATTTCATCTTGATAATTTGTGTTTCATTATCAAAATATTGTTAGAGAATGATTATCCATTGAACTTTATATTTGAAAATATTAACAATCATTTGAAGAAAATTATTATGGCTAGTAATAGGAAGAATTGTTAGAGATAATAGGGTTGAAGCAGTGCAGCCTTTGTGGTTCACTGTTCCTTTCGTTCGTGGTATTACTGAGAAGTTCAGTAGATTGAATAGCGAGCGTATGAGGGTATCGTTTTATAATACTAATAAATTGCGAGAATTCATTAGGATGCATAAGGACCCTTTATCGCGTGACAAGAAGTCGGATGTTGTTTATAAGATCTCGTGTAAGAGTTGCGATGCAAGTTATGTGTAGACAGCTGAGGTCAAGAATCACGGAACATAAGAACCACATCCGATGGAACACCTCTATTCGTAATGTCATAGGCTGCGTTCGGGGAGACACTATTCGCGCTATAGATGCAAACGCTACTAACGCTGCTTTGGAGTCAATAGCGCGATGACGTTAGCAAGCTTCATGAACGATTCTAGCGTAGCGTTGGTAGTGTTTAACCAGAAAGATATATTCGTCGAAGTTAAGTTAATGTAGGGGAGTTCTGTTTTCAATCACCAACCAAACTTTTCTCTATAATTAAAATTTTTAAGGTTTTGTAAAGTATTTGTAACGTAAATTTTTAATTTTCTTGTAGTGAATAACAGAACGCAATCTCATTTGCAATCTATGATAGCTTGCCGTTAGACCGGAGTGAACAATATAAACTAGATCAAAAAATTAATAGTTACACTGAGTAAATTAATCAAATAAAAGGAAAAACCCTTGAGCATCCGTAGTCGATTTCAGAAAAAGAAGCATATCTAAATCTGATAAAGACCTTAAGCATCTGTAACGGAATATCCTGTCGCGCTATACCGCAATAATAACTTTTTTTCGTACACGGGAATTAAAAATTGCTAGTAACAAGATATCTCTGACTTTCACATTTATAATGAAATCAAATACACAAGTTGAACTTCGCAGAAACTTTGAAAAGTTAAAGATGATACACAAGAAAGAATTACGTTCACTCTAGCCTAGTGGCAAACCATCAGCAGAGATTAAAATTGAGATTGCATTCATTATGATAAAATTTGAAATTTACACATTACGTACGTACGTACTCTATGAAATTCTAAGAGAGAAAAGTTTGCCACTCGAGAACAAAATCCCCTCAAACATTAATGTAATTTTGACGAATGTTAAACGCTACCAACGTTACGCTAGGCTCGTTCACGAATCTGTAAACGCTAACGCTACCAATATACTACCTCGGAAGCAATAGTGTTGATAGCGCACAGTTGTGATGTAACACGCTACTATTAGTAACGTCATGATCGTATTTGTTAGCGCTATCTGTAGCTCCGCGAACAGTTTGTAACGCTAAATAGCGCGAATAGTGTCTCCTCGAACGCACCCATAACGGAGTTACACGAAGGAATCGGTTACACGAAGGTCATGATTTTGGGACAACGTTACAATACTGGACGAGGAGCCTCACTACAGGAAGAGATTGATTTCAGAGATATTCATCAGGAGACAGATGCATGGACTTAGCTTACGGACGGATATGGAGGGGCTACTCAAGGCCTACTTCTCGATCATAGACAAGCTATAAAGACTTGAGTCACGTCTAGTCAGTCAATATCGTTCATAAGTAATGAGTCTTTCTGGCGTGTTTACAACTTTCCAACTTTCTTATTCTTGGAATTGATTAACGCTTTAATGATACATTTTTCCATTTATTATCTCGGAAAATTATTAACTAAAAAACAAAAAGTGACTCACTGTGTCTGATACTGATTGGTCAACATTATCAAGAGCCGATTCTTGAATTGTTTTTATAGTAATGTTTGCGATATGGTGCTCTGTGAGCATGATGAGCGTCCTTATATTTGCTGAATAATTAATTATAATCTTAAAATTGTTTGATAAATTAGTTCTTCATATTCTATTTTACGATATTTCTTAATTTCTTTTATTCTTTTCTTTTTCTTTTTCTTTTTAGTTTTAATTCCATTTAAATTCTCACATTTAAATTCTCGATGTAAAAGCTCATCATAAGATAATTTTTATTCACGGTTTTTGTTGGTTTATGTTGTCTCTGAGAAAGGTTCAAAAGTGCCGAAATGTGCGCACATGTAAGCGCGTTTTAGTGAATAAAAAAGTTTCACATTTCATAGATATACGAGGGTAAGTTAATAAGTTCTTAGAAAATCTGTCAGAGAGCATTCGCAGTGTCATGTTACATTACTTTTTGACAAGTAGCATTTTTCAGCTGATTACTGTCAAATTTTGAGCGGAATTCATCGCGTAGTTTCATTTCTGCAGACGATTAAAGCGAACAACTTTTGTATTTTTTGCAAAATGGAAAAAAATGAGTTTCGTGCAGTGATCAAACATCTACATATGAAAGATTTACCGTCGAAAGAAATCAAAGCTGAGTTGGATAATGTTCATAGCACATCTGCATCAGCGTTTGCTGTATACAATTGGGTGAATGAATTTAAACATGGTCGTACGTCCACATGTGATGCATCTCGTTCGATGTCCAATTGAGGTTACTACACCAGAAATCATCGATAAAGTTCACGATATCATTTTGACTGATCGACGAGTGAAAGTGCGCGAGCTTGTTGAGACCACAGGTATATCACATGGCATAGTGATTTCAATTTTGCATGAACAATTAGGTATGAAAAAGCTATCGGCAAGATGGGTGCCGCGTTTGCTCACTGTGGACCATAAGCGCGACCGTGTGACGATTTCAAAACAATGTTTGGAGGTTCTGTGGACGAAATATGAATCTATTACTTCACACCCAAGACGAAGGAATAGTCAAAACAATGGACTTCACCGAGTGAAGAAAGCGAAGATCGTGAAGTCGGCCGGAAAGGTGATGACCACAGTTTTTTGGGACGCGGCATAATTCATATCGATTATCTTCCGTCGAAGCAAACGATCAATGCCGATTACTACGCAGCCCGTTTCAACAACATTTTAAAGAAAAAACGTCCCCATTTGGCGAAGAAGAAAGTGCTCTTCCATCAAGACAATGCACGGGTTCACACGTGCCCGGCACCGATGGCCAAATTCAATGAATTCCGCTACGAATTGCTTTCCCATCCAGCATATTCGCCAGATTTAGCCCCCTGCGACTATTTCCTGTTTCCAAACCTGAAGAAATGGTGAACGAAGGAAATGGTGAACGAAGGAAAGAGATTCACCACCAGAGAGCAGCTTATCGCCGAAACAGAGGCTTATTTCTAGGGTTGGACAAATCATATTATTCGAACGCTTGAAAAAGTTGAATCAAGTGTTGAGCTGAAAGGAGACTATGTTGAGAAATAAAAATGAATCGATCAAAAAAATATGTTTTACTGTGTTTTTCTAAAAACTTATTGACTTGCCCTCGTATTATTTGCGCGACATCTTCTACGCTTGACTCCTACTGTTCGTTCCAGTTCTTTTATTGCTATTATTTTGATTAATTGATCACATTATACAGGATTTGATTAAAAGTTTACCATATTTTTCTCGAAAACGGTTAAAAATAGAGAGAAAACATCTACACCTATTATCAAAATTGTAAGATAAATAAGGGGGACTTTGATGACCTTGAATAACCTTAAAAAAATGTCATGCTTTTTCATACTATCAATAACAAAAATTGTTTTTTAAATGGGAAGGAATATTTTTAATTCGTTCTATCGATAGTGCTCAATGAGCTGAATAATTTTGCATTAGAGCAAAATTAGAAATTTTTTCGAAAATTCAATTATTGTCGGGATATAAACCAAAATAAGTCAAACTGAAAATTTGGAATAAATTTTTTATTATTGCAATAAATATTCAAATATTCGCCATATATGTTAATCTAGACATGTCTGTAGTCTTAATGGAAACTTTACCTGGACTTCTTCTAACTCTTGAATTATTATTTCGCAAAAAATATTACTTCTTCTTTTCATGTTTTTCGAAATGCTAGGATGTTAAAATCAATTATAATGAAACAAAGGAAAATGATGTAAAATGTCGATACACTTTTATCTCATTGCGAATTGACCTCTCACTTAATAATAACATCTCTCTGTAGTCACTTCATATTTCCCTATATGTGTATAATATTATATAATATTAAATAATATTTTAAGTATATTCTTGGAATATTAAATGTAGCATTTCAAGAATATTTTATTAAAATTATATAATATTAAATAATATCTTCGAAATATTAATGCATGGTTATATGTTCACTCCTGATAATGTTATATTATTATTAAAAGTAACATTATTTAATGTAATATTGTTTAAACATTAAAAAGTATTATAATAGCATTTACTTTAATCTGTTACATCTGTACAT
>JAANIC010006100.1:949860-963399 GCA_017607545.1 Acromyrmex charruanus
ATTTAAGATCCAGCTAGACCGTTTAAGACTTTGATTTCTATAGTTTGTGTTATTTATTTTATTTTATTTTATTTTTTATTTTATTTTATTATTTTATTTTATTAATATTATATTATATTGTTATATTATATTTTTATATTTATATAAAAAATTTATTAAATGCGTTTTTATACAAAATGAAATACTTTTTTCGATACAGTACGTTTTCAACCATTACGCATGCGTGCGTAATATGCTCCAATCGTACCACCTTCTGAGGTGAGGCAAATGGAGCGTGCTCTTAATTGATCCATGGAGTATGCTCTAACGCGACGCGAACATCTAGTCGCCATATTAGTTCCGATGACGCAAACGTATTGGAGCGTGTTGGGCATGTTGGAGCGTGCGACATGAACAAACCTAAGGAGTGGGGATGATGATAAGCAAAATCGGTCGAAATGTGTAACTCGGCTGTAGGCTTGATCTACTTCTTTCTTTTCTTTGCACTCGTTTTCTGACAATGTATGAAGAATACCAAGTGGATCAAAGTGAAGAACCAATCAGAAGTTGTGCTCACTTTCGTCAAACTCTGATTATAGGATCTCGAACTATGATTAATTTGGGGAGAAGAAGAAATGTAAATATTTTTAGAATTATGTACAGAAAAGCAGATTATTTTATTAATGGACGAAAAAAAACACAAACATGTTGATATTTTTCAATCATTAATTGAAAATATAGAGCAAAAAAGCTTTTTTATGATGGCCCAACAGACGAAATTTAAATTAAAAAATTTGAATTTGCAAAACAAGAATGAACTCAAGCAAATTGCTATTCCAAATATCACTACTAGGAAGCAATCGACATAAATTAAATTCGTATTATTTTTTCCTTTAGTACATTCAATGTAAACCCGTTCTAAAGCATTGATGCACATCAAACTTAATACGTGTACTAATACTTTTACGATGTAAACTAAGGGTCTGAATACAAGAATTGTCGTAACACTTACTTAGAGACTAATATATGGTCTACAACGGTAGTAGCAGTAATGGATGAAACTGTAAGAATAACAAATTGACCAATCACAGTTAAATGTAAGAAGAATGATCGATTGTGATTAGTCATTTTCTAACTTTTACAGCCTCATCCATTACTGATATTGCCATTGTAGATCACGCATTAAGTTGACGTAATGCACAAGCTTTGGCGTACAATTGTCATACTGTATGACGTACGATTTATCTTTTGGAGATACGGCAATAAGTTATACGTCATACGTGGAAGCTTGTGCGTTACTTATGTCTACAATTTAAGTCTAAGTAAGGGGCTCCGCACAATAAAAGGAACAGAGAACAGAAAATAAGAATTTCAACCTATCAGAAATCATGTATTGTGGAATACACAGTTTCTGTTAGGTTGAAATTTTTATTCTCTGTTTTCTGTTCCCTGTTTCTTTTATTGTGCGGAGCCCCTAAGTGAGCACAATTCTTGTGTTCAGACCCTAAGCCAGTAATATACGCGTATTAGGGCTGCCGCACACAAAATTCCGTAAGACGTAAACTTAAGCCGATGAGCCAATTAGGATATTGCTTTAGGTCTACGTTTCAATTTATCCATAAGGTGAGTTTCAATCGGTTGAAGTTTACCTTATTGTGAGGTTATGAATATGTTTACTGCTATTTCTATTTAGAGTATGTAGATCTAAAGCAGTATCATGATTGGCTCATTGGCTTAAGTTCACGTCTTAGGGTGAAATCACATCAGTATTTGATGTTGCGGAATAGTGAGTGCGTCATTGTTCTTGTAATAAACCGTCATATTTTGAGAGGTTAAAATAATGTGATGCTGATTGATATAGAATTGCGTAATAGCGAGATGAATGAAGCAAAATGACAAATCTGAGTGCAATATAGATACCAAGATAAAAAAAAAACAATGATGCATTACGTGCGATTTCAGTGTGCCCTTTTCCGCACTTTTTCATCACGCCAGTTTTGTGTGCTATGTTCACACGATGCGGAAAATGATGAGTAAATATGTTAAAGCAGTCAAAAATGTCTTACGGTCACTGTTGCGGAATTTTGTGTGTGACAGCCCAAAGCCTACGGCACACGATGCTAAATTGCTAACTAGATTAGAATCTTGCAACTGTATTGGCTACGTTGCTGGCACTGATAGCATCAGCCAATACGATCGCAAAATTCTAATCCAGCAGGAAAACAAACATCGTGTGCCGCTGGCTTAAGGATAAAATCACACAGTGCGGACTGCGGAATAGAAAATGCGTCACTGGAGCAACCAATCAGCACTATTCATTTGATGTTGTGGAGTAGAGAATGCATCATTGGCTGTGTTCAGCGGATTCAACAGTTGAGTGAGCGCTCGCTGTTGTTATTAAGTGCATTCAGTACCACAACTGCTCACTGAGCGCTCAGTGAGCGGTTATAGCTCTTGCATCTGATTAGCATATTGCGTTAGATCTAAAAATATAGACCAAACAGATACAAGAGCTCACTGAGCGCTCAGTGAGCGGTTATAGTACTGAATACATCCAATGTTCTTTTAGATTATCCAATCAGGATTTTAGATCTGGAAGAATGCACCAATAGCGTAATTGTTAACTCCGCTGAATGCAACCATTATTTCGGATCTACAATAGGTGTTTTAGGCCCGGTTGCATCAACGTTACTTTGATTTTAAGCGAGGTTTAAAACTCTTTCTATCTCTGTTTCTTTTTGGTTTTAAAATGAGACAGATAAAGTTTTAAATCTCGCTTAAGGTCAAAATGACATTGGTGCAACTGGGTTTTAAGCCTTAAGCCGTAAGAAATTGACTTACTATAGTCAAATGCGAGGAGAATAAGTGATTGCGATTCGTCCATTCCTTACCTAGGTAGCAAAGATCACTTTCAAATTCTGCTCATGTTAATACGAATGTCGTCAAGTGATCAAAAATTGACCAACCGATGTTTCCGTCACATCATTATGATATATCATATTTTGGTTTTGCTTAATTTTCAGTTAGTAAATACATAATTCTGATTTTATGCTTTAATTTTTCATTGATTTATACCGATGTAAATCAAAATATCATTTGTAATAATAGTTTCGTTTTTATTACTGGATTCACGCTGGACCCGACATGCGTCGTACTATGTTCTGCAACCAATCAGAAAGCAGGATTTTATTTTGTATCGATTATTACGAAAATCCTGTTTTCTAATTGGTTGCAGAGCGTCGTACGACGCATGTCGGATCTAGTGTGAATCCAATATATGCTAATCATTCATAATTTTAATTAATACATAAGGAATTTAAAGCTTATGCCTCTGCTATTTAATATTATTAATATTTAAAGAAATTATATGGAAACGAAATAATACGCTGGTATTTATTAACTTAGTACTTATTAGTTAGTAAATGGTATTTATTAGTTAGTAAATGATAATGACAAAGATATTGTCCTCAATCTCGAGAGATCGTTCGATACATGTGGTGGAAAGAATATAAAGTAGAACATTGCGCATAATGACGATAGTAATACTGGAAATAACCAATTAAATAAATGTTTCCCAGTATGCACTTTTCTGCGTATAATAGCTGGTTATATTGGAACAGCTAATCAAATGTTACCTAAATTCACTACTGCGCTTCCACGAGAGTATTTCACCTTATGTTCCTTCCACAATGGTTCGATCGTGGCGGACGTGTTTTGTCTAGAGTCCCTCTAGTAAGGAATTAAGTCATAAGGGGTACTGTTTTTTGATTGAGTCCCTTTAAAAGCCGCCATTTGCAGGTACTTTCGATGGATAGTGAATCTGTGAATTGGTGTGAGCAACTGTTTTGTGATGTAGAAGGAGCGAATGCAAAATCGGACTGTCAACCATGGTGGAATTGTACTGTTTCCGGTAATGGTGTCCTCTCTCTTATAATTCTTACAAAAGAAACTCTAGTTTCGTCTCGCCGTGATCTGAGTGCGATATGAATGTTTTATTTTTGAGCATAAGCATAGTGGAAGGATTACATGGTGTGCTCAATTTGGCCAAACCACGCCTACTTTTGCTCCGCGTCGTCTCTAAGTGCGCAGTTTATCAACTGTGAAACGTGAAACATGGGGTATTCATAGTCCGTTTTTATTTTAAAACCAAATATAATGTCTTAAGATGTTAATACAATCCTCGGATTAACTTACGATTTCTTAAGATTGACTTAAGACAGTCTTAAATGTAGGAATCGACTATGAATTCCGACCTGTTTCGTGTCATGAGAAGTTGGTACTGAATCTTTTCTTGTACGAGGAAATAGGGCATATATGTGTATACAAATTTTCTTTTATATCAGCTTTCTCATATTATTTTCATAGCATATATTTACAATTATATAATATTTCTGTATAAATATACATTTTTTAATTAATTTAATATTTTTCTTACATTTTAATATTTTTCCTAATTTTCTACATTTTTTCTTTATTTTTTTCAATATATTTACAATTATTTTTATTAATTTTAATAAAGTTATTTGATTGCAGTAGTAGATTCACGTCACATTCTCTAACATGCTCCAACATGCTCCTACAATAGTTCTTACTTACTTCAACACGTTCATTGGAATGCGATGCGAATAAATCTAGTGAGTTTTGTGAAGAGTTTCGACAGAGCGAAAAAAGGATGAAAAGAGAAAGAAGTTTAGGTGGAACTGTGGCAACGCTAACTTACTTATTTCCCACATGCGCATTCCATTTTGGCCAACACTGACATCAAAGGTGCTGACACAGAGAGTTGCGTTGCGCTATTGTATATGCTGTGCCCAGGCTGTGACAGATTTTCTAACCTGAATAGTCGTCAGATTAATATCTCAGGGAGCAGAATGATGCTTTTTCCTGCCAGATTCCTTCGTTTTATGAAAAACACGTCGAATAAGCCTAATTTTATTGATTTTTCGTAAAAATGAAGGTTTGACAAGAAAAAAGGATAATAATTTAGTTTCGCTATTTCAAAAATCAATGAAATTAGGCTTATTTGATGTGGTTTTGCATAAAACGAAGGAATCTGGCAGAAAAAAAGCGTTAAGCCTGATTTATATTGGCCGTAACCATATGCCGGTAATTTAAAGACTGTATACTTATGCCGTAAATTTTGATGTCTGATTTATAATGATTTGCTGCATGCCGTAAACCAATATTGGCTTGTGCACATTGGATACAATAAATTTACAGTTTCTAAGGAAAAACATTACGTTTATTGGCTACCGCGTCGTGTCTTGTCATACAGCAAGCATTTGCGCGTCTAATGTATAGGAGCCATATATGCTTTCGTGTAATGTCAATAAATCTCGAAGCTTATAATAATAATTTTTTTGGTTAAAATGGATGTAGATGAAATAATTGTGTGCGGAATGTTTTTAACTATTCTTGACCTTTCTCATACTGCTAATAGAACATCAAAGAGTCAGAGAAGAAAATGTTGGAGCGTACGTCCAAAAATAGAAAAAGACGACTTAAAGGACATTTTCATAATTTATTTTTCTGACATGAAGAAAGTTGATGAAGAACACTTTGTAAAATATACGAGAATGTCACCTCAATGTTTTTATGCATTATTGGATCTTATTCGGCACAAATTAGTGAAGCATCACAATCGACCACCCATAAGTCCTGAACATAGACTTGTTATTACATTATAGTAAATAAATTTTATAAATTATAATAAATTATTGTTTTAAATCTAATTTAATCTAATTAAAAAATATTAATAAGGCTCTGTACTTATAACAAACAGTAGTATACAAGAAGGGCAAAGAGCCAATAACGTATAAAAGAATTTTAATTTAAATAAGCAAAAATAATACAACTTATGACTTTGTTTATTCTTGATAAAAATGACTCGCAGCGTACTACACAAAATGAAAAATTGGATATTAAGGATTTATAATAATATTGTAAGACTATGTGCATATTTTTAATTTAGAACGATGTTTATATATTTTAAGATTACATTGAAAATGACTCGAGTGGAGTTGAAACGTTTGTTTATTATAATTGTTTTGTATTATTTTTGCTTATTTAAATTAAAATTCTTTTATACGTTATTGGCTCTTTGCCCTTCTTGTATACTACTAATTTAATCTATGTTTTTATCTATGTTTTAATTTAATCGATGTTTTTACAAATAATTATATTATAATATTTTAGTTATCTAGCACAAGGCTGCAGCATGCAAATAGTGGCGTGATCTTTTATAATAGGAAAAACAATGGCATCAGTAATCATTCGAGAAACATGTGCAGTTATTTGGGAGATTCTTTCTCTAATTTATTTAAAAACACCAACAATTGATGATTGGCAAGACAAGAGTAAAGCATTTTTTGAAAAATGGAATTTTCCTAACTGTTGTGGTGCTATAGACGGAAAGCACAACCATTCAGGCTCCAGATAAATCTGGAAGTGCCTATTTTAATTATAAAAAAACTTTTAGTATCATATTACTAACTGTTTGTGAAGCTGATTACATATTTACACTTGTGGATATTGGTGCACAAAGTGATGGAGGTGTATTTAAAGAGTCAACTTTTGGACGAGCATTAGAATCTGGTGCAATAAGCTTACCAGAAGATTCGTCATTGCCAAATACAAATAGTATTTTTTTTTGTAGGAGATGAAGCCTTTCCGTTGAAATCTTATATTCTAAGGCCTTATCCTGGAAATAATTTAGATATTCAAAAAAGAATTTTCAATTATCGATTGTGAAGAGCATGACGAACAATTGAAAATGCATTTGACATTTTGTCATCAAGATGGCGAATATTACAAAATAATATTATTGCTGATGTGGAAACTGTAGAAAAAATTGTTACAGCTACAGTATGCTTGCATTATTTTTTACGTATTTCTGAAAATAATGTTTTGGCGGAAAAAAAGAGTATATTGTCCTCCATCTTTTATCAACGTAATTCATTCTGATGGCAGTATTACATCAGTCTCTTTAGAAATGATCATTTGGATAGTTTTGAAAGAATTAGACGTTTAGGGGCAAATAATCCTTCCAGAAGTATAATTGAACTTCGAAATATTATGACAAACTATCTTTCAAATGAGACTATCTTTCAAATGAAAGAGCAGTTTCTTGACAATGGAATCATATCTTTAGAGGATATAATCCTTGACAATGGAATCATATCTTTAGAGGATATAATCCAGAATAAATATTCCTATATTTTTTTTATATGAAATAGAACATTTATATAAGGTAATTTGTATCTTTTATGATAAAAGATATAAATTACCTTATATAAATCTTTTATGATAAAATTTTTGATAATATATTTGTTACACTTTAATAATATATTTTTCAGAAAGTTTCTGGCAATTTTTATACAAACTTATACTTTTTTACTAAATCATTTCATCTTGTGTCGAAGCTGAAATATATGTTGACTACATAATTAAAATTATGGATTAATGATAAAAATTTATAGTTTTGGAGAATTCAAACGTATTAATTTTGCCTTCTTTTATAATACATACAAATAAATTGCTTATAAACTGTACTTTTATTTCTGTATGTATAACAATAAAATCTATCACATACACAGTGCGACAAATATGTTCTCGGACAGGGCCTGAAAATCATAATTGAAACAAATATGCATATTTTTTGGTTTTATTATTCAAAATATTCTCTTCTGGCTTCAATACACTTGTTACAGCGATTCAATAGTGATTCAAATGCATGTTCTAGCTCAGTTTGCGGAATTGCCTCTAGTGCCTGTGTAGAAGCTGATTGGATGGTCGGAATGTCATCAAAAAAGCGTCCTTTCAATTTCAATTTCAATTTTGGGAATAATGAGAAGTCGCAGGGGGCCAAATTAGGTGAATACGGTGGATGGTTTAACACAGAGACACGATTTCGAGCCAAACATTGACGGACAATCAATGAAGTGTGACTCGGTGCATTATCATGCAACAAAGACCAATCTTCTGGATCACGATATTCGAGGCGAATACGATGAATTCTGCCCATCAATCGCTTTAAAACTTCGAGATAATATGCATCAGTAATTGTTTGGCCAGTTGGAACAAACTCTTTGTGGATAATACCTTTGCTATCAAAGAATGTGATGAGCATTGTCTTTTTGATGAAATTTTTCGTACTCTTTTTGCTTGTGGTGAATTTTTTGACTTCCATTCCGCACTTTGACGCTTAGTTTCTGGATCATATTGAAAGCACCATGTTTCATCACCCGTAACAATTGATTTTAGGAAGTTTGGATTATTTTCTACGGCTGCAACGATGTCTCTGGAATAATTGATTCTCGCTGATTTTTGATCGCTTCTTAATGTGTGTGGAACAAACTTCGCACAAACCTTCGTTTTACCCAAATCTTCATGTAATATGGTTCGAATCGTTTCTCTACTGATATTTAAAGCCTCCTCCATCATTTTTAGTGATGCATTGCGATCGTTTGCAACAAAATCACGTACTTTTTCGATCATTTCGGGTGTTCGAACCAAAATTGGCCGTCCTGATTTTTTGTCATCTTCAAGGGTCTCTCTGCCTTCCAAAAAACGCTTATGCCACTCAAAAACAGCTGTACGACCTAGACATTGACTGCCGTAAACTTGTTGCATCGATCGGAATGTTTCTGATGCACTTTTACCAAGTTTTGCGTTAAATTTAATCACTGCTCTTTGTTCCATATTAAAATTTCTACCTCGACCAAAATCTTGTTTAACATGAACTGTCATATCTTCGTTATATGTCAACCAAAATGAATGAAACTTTGACAGATGATAGCAAAATGTTCAACCTTTAAAATGCATGTTTGAACGCACAGATGTCGCCACTGGTTGCTGAGATGTGGTTCATGTCCGGGAACATATTTGTCACACTGTGTATATGTTACTTGTATATCTTACTATCAATTAAAGATAAAGTTTTATTCTGTATATTTTGAAATTATTTGTATAATTTCGATTTTACAAGATATTAAATCTTTTTTATCAATACTTTTTAAATCTCCATATAAGGAATCACAAAAATTTTTTAAGACTCCTCGGAATTAGTTGTCCATTTCGGGCAGATTTCTGAGGCGATCCCCACTACCACTCGAGACTCGGCGGCCGAGTCCACGTGACGCTGTGCCCCAGGAGCGTCGCGATACAAAAAGTATGCTGGGAGCATATCTTCCGGCAAATATCATTAAAATATTTTCTTTCCTACATGATTAATAATTGCTTACTATATTATTGCTTATTATATTATTGTAGATGATACACATAATATGTTAATAATGAAAAATTTAAATATTAAAATAAAAATTATGTAGGAAAGAAAATATTTTAATGATATTTGCCGGAAGATATGCTCTCAGCATACTTTTTGTATCGCGACGCTCTTGGGGCACAGCGTCACGTGGGCTCGGCCGCCAAGTCTCGAGTGATAGTGGGGGTCGCCTCAGGAATCTGCTTGAAATGGGCAACTAATTCCGAGCACTGTTTTAAGAAATCGTTTTCAGCATTTGCGGTATTTCTATAAGTAACATAGTTTTTAAAAGCATCTACATGAACCATGTCAGATTTTTTTATGAGGTTATGGCGTAGCAAAGCAATGGCAAAGTATCGCGGCATTCGTAGCACTGACGAGAAAATTTCTACCAGGGCACACATGCAATTTATATATGTAACTGTTATAAAAGCTTTCAATAAATTTCGGCTGTAAATTATTATTTACTATCCCGGGTAGCAAACACTCGTCATTTTGATGTCAAATTTTGGTCATTTACTGACTATGTATGACGTCTTAATGACGAATGTTGCAGATTATTGACGTCATTGCGGGAACGTCATTTGACATCATGTTAGAATGTTTTCAAGTAGTAATATATAGAGTTTCAGTACAGGTAACAAGCTAATGGCGTTTGTCATTTTGACGTTAAAATGACGACGAATAACATCAGTATTGTTAGCTATATGCCCTCAACTCAACACAATGGCCATATCTAAATCGATAATGAAACCTGAGTCGTAGTTGTGGGTCAGTGCACAATCTCAAAATATTATGCGTTGATCTACGACTATAATAACGCGAATATAAAATCTCATCTACAATAGTCGCACAGGATGTGTTGCATGCCGCAAGAGTGTCATTAAATGAGCGTCTACAATAGTCACAATGATTATTTGCACGCAATTCGACAACAAATTCTAAATGTCAACTTGCTGTGCTGTGATTGGCTGAGCTTATGCGACGTGCTTGTCGACAAGAACTCTTGCGACTACGATAATTATACGACCATATGCGATACTTCTGCGACATTTCATACGACATGTGACACAGCTTGTAGATGATTATTGTAGACATGCGACTATTGTAGATGAGATTTTTCTGATGTTTTGCGATTCAGTTACGACCTATCATTGTGTTGAAGTCTATATAGCTAACAATGCTGACATTATTAGTTGTCATTTTAACGTAAAAATGACAAACGCTATCGATTTGCTACCTGTGATTATATGACAAATTAATTAAAACAAATATAGTAAATAATAATTTACAGCCGAAATTTATTGAAGGCTTTTATAACAGTTACATATATAAATTGCATGTGTGCCCTGGTAGAAATTTTCTCGTCAGTGCCACGAATGCCGCGATACTTTGCCACTGTTTTGCCACGCCATAACCTCATAAAAAAATCTGACGTGGTGCATAAAAGGCCTAGTCTTGTGCCTAATCTGGTACAGGTATGGAAATAGCTTAGCATTCGCAGTAAAATTTATTTAATAGTTTAACGTAGCCCATCTCAAACTCAGGCTCGCGCTTTACATGAAAATATGACCGCAGTGCTTATTCGCATCGCAGTATATCATGTGACGGATTTTATAATCTGAAATAGTCGTAAACTTTAACGATTAATATCTCAGGCTTGCGGGGCAGAGTAACGCTTTTTTCTGCCAGATTTCTTCGTCTTATGCAAAACCACTTCAAGTAAGCCTAATTTTATTGATTTTTGAGATGGCAGTGGCGAAACTAAATTATTATCCTTTTTTCTTGTCAAACCTTTATTTTTACACGAAAAATCAATAAAATTTGGCTTACTCGACGTATTTTTCATAAAACGAAAGAATCTGACAGGAAAAAACATCTTTCTGTTCCGTGAATCTGAGATATTAATCTTACGACTATTCAGGTTAGAAAATCTGTCACAGCCTGGATGCTGATAAGTATCATGCCGCAGCCGAGGACAACCACTTCTCGAAGAACGGCAAAAAGAATGCGATAGACTGCAGTAGGAAAATATTAGAACACAAACACAAATAGCCAAACAGTCAAACACGGCCACATTTACGCTCAAAAATATAACATTCATATGGCAACACACCATGAGACTTCTTCTTCTTCTTCTTCTATATTTGAGTGGCCCAGGGTTTAGGTACAGCCGGATTAATATGGCCAGTCTTATCTAATACATCTCCAATCTTCCACAAGAATTCCCCAGAAAAGAAAAGACAACAGGATTGCTATGTTGTAAGATCGCCTGAAACAGATGAAGCAAATACCACGTAACCCCCTCCCCCCTCGGGACCCTCTGAAACGCCTTGGAAGAGAACCGAAGGGAGAGAGAGAAAAGGGAGCAAGCCCCGGCAACTGCACAGTTCAAATGAAAATATCAATGGCCTTAAAAAAAGGAGAGGAGTAGTCTGCAGAGTTTAGGTGAGGGGTGTTTCAGGGCAGGAAAAATGTCCAGAGGTTTTGAGAGAAGAAATTTCTAAGATAAGCAGACAAATGTCTGGATTTGTCTCTAATGAGTTGACAATTAAAGATGATATGGTTGGCATCCTATCTGGGGTTCCCGCATGCTGGTGAATCTACCATGTTCTTTCTATGAAGACTGTAGTTAAGGTTATAGTGGTTGGATCTTAGTCTGTTGACAAATACTATCTCGCTCCTACTAAGAGGAAATTTAAAGTACCAGGGTTTCGCTAACTTTGGTAGGTATAGGGTGGAATAATGCACGCCAGTATCCTTGGTTTTGCTCTCAAGATAGTCGTTACAGCGCTGCGATTTAAATGTAGCCTCCGCTTGAAGGTTCGGGTAAAAAGTTAAAAAGAATCCTCTTGGACTCAAAGAATGCCTCCTTAGCCGCTTTATCAGCCATCACATTGCCCAGAATACTCTTGTGCGTCGGAATCCAGAAGAGAGAGCATTCGATATCGTTCCCCTCCAATTGCAGTAAACATTATTTGATTCTGTGAATAATATAGTTACCCAACTTGATCAGCTTGACCGAATTGATGGCCTCCAGCACGCTCTGAGAGTCGGAGAAAATTATGATTTTCAAGTAACTCGCATCTAGTGCGAGGATAAGGGGCTGTAAAATAGCTCAGGCTTTCACTGTGAATACCGAGGAGTTCGAGGTTAATTTATATTTAAAGCAGTGGCCAAGCTCTAGTGAATAGAAGGCCGCACCTGCGCAGCCATCCTCCGATATTCTAGATCCGTTCGTATAGATTGTAAGAGTAGAGCTGTCAAGATCCCGAAGATTGTGACTGAATTCCTGAACGATTTCGCAATTAGAACTATCTTTGCGGTATGTCACAAATTCACGGAATTCTTTACGAAAGATGAAGATCGAATAATCGCGATCAAACGCTGGAAGGGAGTAGGATATGTACATGTGCGCCAATTCGTGTTTGTTAGTGATATAAAATTTAAAAGAAGGGGATTTCTTGAAAATGAGCGTTCTTTGCTTATCGGTAAACAATACCCTCTCCAAATGCTTTATATTATTGATGACCAGATAATTCTTTTTGGACATGCACTTTAATAGAAATCTCTGACTCAAGAGATTAAATCTAAGTTTTAAAGGCAGCTCTCTTGCCTCACATAGCATTACGTTAATTGGAGTCAATTGTTTGTACCCCATTGCCATTCTGATAGCCTTGTACTGTAATCTTTCCAATTGAAAGAAGATGTTGGAATTATCATGCTAAGCAAAAATAGAGCCGGCGTACTCTCGCTCCTGAATACTGATCTGTAAATAGAGAGCAAGCATTGGGGATGGGAGCCCCACTATAACCGTGAGCAAGGAAATGATGTTGATAATCGCTCGTCCCTTTTGGACAAGGTACTTGAAATGAAAATTAACTTTCATTCTGCTGTCCAGAGTTCTGACTTTCAGAAATCTGACTTGCTCAGTCCTTGGCTGACTTGCTCAGACACGTTTACGCATGTCTCGCGTGTTTTGTTTTTAATGTAGCCTCGATTATTCTACTTACCCCTATATTCAACTGACCCCGATCTCCTATATATATATATATATATATATATATACACAGTGCGACAAATATGTTCCCGGACATGGCCTGAAAATCATAATTGAAACAACAATATGCATATTTTTTGGTTTTATTATTCAAAATATTCTCCTCTGGCTTCAATACACTTGTTACAGCGATTCAATAGTGATTCAAATGCATGTTCTAGCTCAGTTTGCGGAATTGCCTCTAGTGCCTGTGTAGAAGCTGATTGGATGGTCGGAATGTCATCAAAAAAGCGTC
>JAANIC010006100.1:975096-987222 GCA_017607545.1 Acromyrmex charruanus
ATGACTCTACTTAGAATATTTCCGCTATTTTTAGAGATATAAAATAATATATTTATTGAAGTTATATATAATCAAGGATACAGTACTACTAATACTTTTTATGTAGGCGTTAGAGATTTCGAGATCACTTTCACTTTTTTAAATGAAATTGTATGATTTTTCTTATGATTCATACAATATGATTCCTCTAATTATTCTGCATATAAAAGTATTGAGGTAGTGATATCAAAAAACCAATAATTTACGAGATATTTTATATTTTATTCTGGCATATATTGACATAAAATATTAAATAACTCGTAAACTATTAATTTTTTTATAATTGTACCTTAATACTTTTACGAACAGAATGAGATGAATCAATTGGCGAAAAAAAACGCATAGTTGCTGTAAAAAAAATATGTATGCAAAAAGGATATTTTTTTTAAATGAGCAACTATGTGTTTTCTTTCCATCAATTGATTCATCGCATTATTCTGCATATAAAAGTATTAAGGTATGATTATAAAAAAATTAATAGTTTACGAATTATTTAACATTTTATGTCACTATATGCCAGAATAAAATATAAAATATCTTGCAAACTGTTGGTTTTTTGGTATCACGACCTTAAGGGTCCTGATGTATCACGCCGAAAATAACGTGATTTTTTTGGGAATTTTTTTTAAAGAGATAATTCAATGAAACTTTTTGAAATTTTAGGAAGTTTTTAAAGTATATTTGTGGATATAAAAAATTATTTTTCCATTGCGAAATAACGTTATGTGTTTATAAATATAGAGGTAGATTTCAAAGGTCGCAGCATCGAATAGTGCAATCGCGCCTATATGCAGGATAGCGCAGTTATACTTGTCTGAAGCAGAAATTTAAATGCATTTCAGTTTTATAATACAATAATATTCCGCTCTAGATTAATCTATTTTTGCGAAGCAAAAAATGCCAAATTTACAAAATGACGGGGAAAAAAATACAATTTTTACAAAAAATTCTCACATTAATTATGCGGTAATAATTATTATTTTAATAATATCAAACTAATAGGTTGATCTAGAGAGGAATTTAGTTATCTATATGTATGCACAGGGAGAAGTCAGTTGGTCAAATATTCTTTGAGTTATGCTGCACGCCAATTCAAAAAACATGGTTTAGAGAAAAACGTGTTTAAAAATTTGAGTATGAAAAAGTACCTGTTTTCAAATACTTAACAGCTAATCTGCTATTCCAAGCCCATAATATACACAAATATACATTGTATACATATAAGAAAACATCTGCCTGATATAATCCGACTCGTAGAAAGGTCTGTTGTGCAAAAAAGAAACGGGTCGCGCGCTCGTCCGTATACCTGTGTGACGTGATGGTATAAAATTGCTTGTAGAATCGTTATAACTTCGATTTTCGATCTAGAGCTTTGGAAAAATATGTTTCTAACAATTTATGCAACAAAATCGATATTTGTACCCATTACATCAGGATCGCTCTTTAACATTTTTATATGCAGAATAATTAGAGGAATCATATTGTATACAAAAAACATATAGTTCTATTTAAAAAAATGGAGGTGACTTTGAAATCTCCGAAGCGTCTCGATATTATATCCTCCTAGCATATTATATCCTCCTTGATGCTATACAACTTCAATAAATATATTATTTCATATTTATAAAAATAGCAGAAATATTCTAAGTAGACAGAGTTACTTCCCCATCCTATATATATACATATGTATATATTAAATTGACAAGGAAAAAAAATTATTTTTTTTTAATCGATCTCTCTTAGCTCAAAAGCTTACATTTCATGCCAAGAACACCTCTAAATTTTTATCAAAAAATATTAAGATTTACAGGTCGTTAGTGAACGATTTTTAAATCAAAGTTTCGATTTTTCTTAAAGCTCTTGACTAGTCGCGGCGGCCATGTTGGAATCGTGACATCAGAAGCGAGGAATGACACGTTAATTTATGTTGGGTGTCATTTTTAAATAAAGACAATTTGGATGAAACGAAATGACGAGATCACTTTAAAACACTTGTAAAAATCGATGAAAACTGTCCTTTTCTCCCTTGACAGTCAGTAAATGCTCGTAAAAGGCACGTAAAGTGAGTCTAATTTCGGGCAGAAACACACGGTTTGAACAGCTGTTGAAATGAATGAAATATACACTTTTATGTATTAAATTTCAGGATAACTATAGTTCCTACCCATTTTTAAGACTCATAAATACGAGACACGTCACATTTTCACAATTAAGCAAATAATAATGAAATGGCATGCAGCACAAATTTCGTTGTCAAAACGTCACTTTTTCACGCCTATAAATTCAGCCATTTATCGTGGTGAGACGCTGTAACACACACAAGCACGAGTCCATGTACATGTGCTCGCTTTCGGCGTATTGTGCGAGAGCACATGTACTTATGCTTTTGTGTGTGTGTGTGTGTGTGTGTGTGTGTGTGCGCGCGCGCGCGCGCGCGCGTGTGCGACTACTGATTTCGCCACATTTCGCCAAGCCGCCGATTGATTTTGAATCGCATGCTTATTACTCATGAACCTTAATACATGTTTGATTTGATGCAAAAATGGCTTTAATTCGAATTTTAAAAGTGGTACTATATGTTTTTTTGGTTACTGAATACGATGCAATAATTCATTTATCTCTTCTTCTTAAGAAATATAGCTTGAGTAATGTAAAAAAATCAAATTTCGAGTTTAAGGTCGATTTTAGCAATGTTTCAAGCGTTCAAGTGGATCGTTATTCCCCGTCAAATTGTAGATCTGTTTAGAACAAGATCCAATTGAAATTTTTCCGAAATCTCCTACAGAGCTTTTAAAAGTTGCAATTAACTGGATTATGATTTTCAAGGATAGAAAATGTTTTTTTTACAAGTTTTTTACAAATTTTTAATACAATATAGAAAATACATTATAGAAAATTTTTTTTTACAAGTTTTATATCGCTTTGTGGTTTTGATATCCTCAAATCAAATGCCTCAAATTTGACAAAAAACTTTATTAGAAAATGAAATGAACACATAATAAAAAAATATATTACATAATGTAGTTTATTTCAATTAATTAAATCATTTTTTTTTGTATTATGTACTTATTTCATTTTTTTTCTATCGTCATTTTTTAATAAAGAATGTTTTATCGTCAAATTGAGGCATTTGATTTGAGGAACCATTTTGTCAAAACCATAAAGCGATATAAAATTTCTAAAAGAATTTTTTTTATCCTTAAAAAATTATATAATCCAGTTAAATGCAACTTTTAAAAGCCCTGCAGGAGATCCCGAAAAAATTCCAACTGGATCTTCTGGATAAACAGACGTACAATTTCAGGGGTGTAACGATCCATTTAAACGCTTGAAACCTTGCTAAAATCAACCTTAAACTTGAAATTGTTATTTTTTCACATTAATGAAGTTATATTTCTTAAGGCGTATATTGTAGAGCTAATTGAATTATTGCATCGTGCAGCGATCAAAAAGACATACAGTACCACATTTAAAATCCGGATTAAGTTATTTTTGCATTAAATCAAATATGTATTAAGAAAAATTGAAATTTTGATTTGAAAATCGCGTTCACTAGCGACCTCTAAATTTTAATATGTCTTGATAAAAATTGATGAGTGTTCTTTTGACATCAAATGGAAGCTTTTTAGCGGAGAAATCGATTTAAAAAAAATATTTTCTTTTTTGTCAGTTTAATATACACATATGTATATATAGGGTGTTTGGAAATTAGTAATAAGTCTTTTGCACAGAAGCAGAACTGGACTAAACTGAGAAGAAAAGTTTTGTACCATTTCATAATATTTATTATATATTATATTTGTCGCAATGGTTAACGAGTTATTAACTTATGAAAACAGCCAAATTTGTCTATCACCAAATGCAAGCGCGCGATAGGATAGGATTACTCAGTGTAGTAAGGCGCGCGTTCGCTAAGCATGTAATGTCTAGCGACGGCAATTGCTGCTTATAAACAACGTGCTTAGTAACGGCGGACGTGCGCCTCGCCGCGCGGGGCGGATGCTATCCCGCGGCGGCGAGTACTATCTTGTTTGCGCGCTTGCATTTGGTGATGGGATGGGCGAATTTGACTATTTTCATAAGTTAATAACTCGTTAACCATTGCGACAATTGTAAAATGATAGAGGAATTTTCTTCTCAGTTTAATCCCTGTGCGAAAGACTTATCACTAGTTTCCAAACACTGTGTACACACACACACACATACACGCACGCACGCACGCACGCACGCACGCACGCACGCACGCACGCACGCACGCACGCACGCACGCGGTGTCTCAAAAAGAATAGGAGCTACTTTGGGGGCGTAGAATGAGTTCCTCTCGAGGGGAGCAAAAAATCTTACACTATTTTGAGATATTCGCTGTAGTTTTCGAATTAAAACAGGAAACGTCTAAGTCAATGTGCGGTGAGGCCACGCCGCGAGAATTCGTAGTACAGCCTATCTCACTCGAGCCGCCGCTGCTACCGCTGTCGCCGCCGCCACCGCTGCCGCCGCCGTTGTCGAGTGACGCGCGATTTTTCTTGAATGTTTAATTTGATGCAAAAATGGCTTAATCCGGATTTCAAATATGGTATTGTATGTTTTTTTAATCGCTGAACACGATGCAATAGTTCATTTAATCCTACGATGTACGCTTTAAGAAATATAGCCTGAATAATGTGAAAAAATTATCAAATTTCGAGTTCAAGGTTCCAAGCGTTTAAATAGATCGTTGACTCCCCTCAAATGTAGATCTGTTCGCCCAGAACAAGATTTAGTTGGAATTTTTTTGGAATCTCCTATAGGGTTTTTAAAAGTTGCATTTAACTAGATTATAAGACGTTTTTAAGGAGAGAAAAAATTTTTTTTCTCCTTAAAAAAGTTTTAAAGTAAATCGTAAAATTTTGTGGTTTTTATATTATTTAATACTTATTTTATTTTCTAATAAAAAGTTTTTTATTAGAAAATGCTAAATTGAGGCATTTGATTTGAGAATGTCAAAACTACAAAACGATTTACTTTAAAACTTTTTTAAGGATAGAAAAAAAATTTTTTTTATCGTCTTATAATCAGTTAAATGTAACTTTTAAAGCCCCTGTAGGAATCGTAGGAAAATTCCAACTGGATCTTGTTTTGGATGAACAGATCTACAATTTGAGGGGAGTCACGACCCGATTTGAACGTTTGGGACCTTGCTAAAATCGACCTTGAACTTGAAATTTGGTCGTTTTTTCACATTAATCGGGCTATATTTCTTAAAGCATATCGTAGGGTTAAATGAACCGTGTTCATTGCATCGTGTTGAGTGATTAAAAAACATACAGTACCACATTTGAAATCCGGATTATGCATTTTTGCATCAAATTAAATGTATTAAGGAAAATCGAAATTTTGATTTAAAAATTGTTCACTAGCGACCGTTAAATGTTAATATTTTTTGATAAAAATTTAAGTTCTTTTGGCATGAAATGAAAGCTTTTGAGCTAAGTGATCGATTAAAAAAAAATTTTTTTTAGCAGTCTAATATACGTATAGTAAAAAATATATAACAATAAATAAATGAAATAATTATTTTAAGAAGTAACTATTTTAGGAACTCCTTTAATTTGTATAATAAAAATAAATTTAATATCATGAGGCATTAGGAGTCAGCGCTAATATTGATTTCCGCAAAAAAAAAAAAATTCTGGACAAATTAAATTTATTTAGATCTTTATTATTGTTTTTTTTTTGCGCAAATCAGTACTGGCGCTGATCAGTACTCCTAATGCCTCATGATGCTATATTTATTCTTATTCTAAAAAATATACAGCAAAAGTATGAGGGTCGTTTGAAAAGTTTTGAACCTTAGTGAAGATAGCATTACTCGTCAAAACCATTCTAATACTATGATCGTACATGTTTTGCAAGATATCTGTGAAAGTTGTAGCTATTTTGGACGCTCAGTTGTTGTTTGAGAATCATTTGTGCTAGTCAAATGTTTTCGTTTGATGAAAATTTGTGTCCTAACTTTGAGCCTAGGAAATAGGAAAAAATCATTGGGGATCAGATCTGGTGAATAGAGTGGATAATTAATTAATTCGAACCGCAATTCGTAAATTTTTGTTATAGCAATTGTCGATATTCGATTTTGTCCATTTTTACAAAAACATTGTTATCGACTGGCACAATTGACTGCCAAACAATAACTAAGCGTCCACAATGGTTACAATTTTCACAGGTATATTACAAAACATATACGATTATAATACCAGAATGGTTTTGACGAGTGATGCCATCATGTTAAGGCTCAAAACTTTTCAAACGATCCTCGTATATGTATCTTTCTTTCTCGTAATATATATATATACACTATTTTATTTTAATATTGTTTTATTCTATATCTTTGATTAAAATTTTAGAGAGTAAGGCATTGTTAGAATGAGGTAGTTTATATACAGACGGATGATATGTATATCTTTCTTTCTCATAAAATTTTGACATAATCGCTTAAGATTAAATTTTGTTATAGGGTCTCTACAATGAATAATTACATTTTTTTTAGTCACATCTTTGTTTCCAACATTAAATAAAGATTGTTATGTTACATTGGCTACATTCGTTCTGCAGCTTTACAGCAGTTACAGCGCTTTAAGCAATGGATGTGTTCAGTCGAACGCAACAATTTTATTATACAACAATTTTATGATCGTCTGCTGAACGGTCCTAGATGCATTCAGCATCTCAACATGTTCATTCAGCAGTTACCATGATTTCTAGCAAAGTAAAGCTACGTTACCCAGAAGGCAACAGTTTTATAACCGTTTAATGATTTAAAAAATCACGCATGACTAGCCTTAACATTACAAGAATTATATTAAGAATCTTTATTTTAGACCGTATATGTGAGAACACAATACTAGAATGCATCATGAAAACATGATTCAATAATACAAATTAAAAATAAAAGTTTAGAAAGGCTATGAATCAAATAACAACAAAGTAAATGTATAAATAAGAAACAAATATAATTATCATGATCTAACATAAATAACAAATAATAAATATCATTTCGAGCCCGATGGGTCATCTTCAATGTTAAAAATAAACATAATTAGAAAGAATTAAATTAATATACTTAAAATAAAACGGGTCAATGGTAAAAAAATACAATATAAATGACCATCAGTAGAATCCCATCCTGTCATCATGAATGTGAAATTATGTCCGCAACGATATAGAGTAAAAGTTAAGATATCAAAATAATAAAAATCCATATTGATATCAAATTGCGCAAAAAATTCACAAGCATCGTAACGTCAAAAATTTACATTAAAATCTATAACAATAGTGAAAATAAAAATTACATCAATATGATATTTAAAACAAAAAAAAATCAAAGCATTAAGTACAAAAATATTGAATAAAGAACGATGAAAGTCCGTCTATAGATTACTATATACATAAATCAAAACTTATAGTCAAAGTTATCTTACAGTGTTGCGGAGTATTATATATAAAGACCTCCAAAAATGTATTAATATAATATTTCTTCAGACAAGGATAATTGCACGTTAGCAAAAAAGTATAAAAATTAGGAAGCTGTATCGCGAAAAAACGTCTTAGTCATCTGGCGATACACAAAGTGAAGAAAACGTTAAGAAGGTAGGGGATTGGAAATAGGAAAGGGAAACAAGAAGAAAAAGGGGAAGAAAGCCTAAGAGAGGGAGAAAGGTTGTATAAAAGATAGGAAAAGAAGAAAGATAGGAATCATGTAATGAGTTCAGATTCATTCTGCTTGTTTAGACCTAGCTTTGCTTTTTGATATGAACCATCTCAGATATCAACTTTCTTTTATAGGAAGGTTTCTTATCAAGGATTTTCCAATCAAAATTGTGGTTGCATTCCATGGTGGTTCGTGATGACAGTTGGAGAGCCCGTATTTTTATTTATGTCAAGTTTATGTTCTTGCAATCTAGTAACTTTCTCTTCGTTTGACCCACATAACTGGATCAATCCTCACAAAATATTTTGTAAACCACACCTTGATTTGATAAAACGTCTAATTGATCTTTACTCCTTCTTACATACTTATTTAAAGTGTTAGGAATTGAATAAGCCAACTTAGAATTCATTTTTAAGGCGATAGGTCTAAAACTTTCAGAAACTGCCTTAACATAAAATATGGTGAAATATTTGTCCGTAGATATCTCTTTCTTAGGAAAATAGGAAATATGAAAGTTTTTATATTTACGAATGTAAAAAAAGAGTCTGTTATTAATCTTGGCGAAATATAGAGAATAACTATTCTCCAAAAACATGTGAACAGTCTCTATGAGATTACGCTCATGAAATTTTGGGTGAGACAATAATATTCTATCTTATACTTATGATAACTTCTCTTTTGTGACATAAAGGGTGGGAATAAAAATTGAGAAATCTCCCCGAACAAGTAGGTTTCTGAAATCTATTGAATACAATTCTATTCTCCTCAACAATTATAGTCGTCTAAAAAATTCAAAGTACCATGAGTATCCCAATTTCAATGGTGAACTGTAACCTAGTGCAATGAATTAAAGATATTTTTTATATCATTTATGGTATCAGAGGGGGCCGCCAAAACAGTATCGTCAACGTAACGATAGTAGAACAATGGTTGTACAGGCAACATTTCAATAGCTAATATTTCCAAGTCTTGTAAAATGATTTCAGCAACAACCGGAGATATAGGCGACCTCATAGGGGTACCAAATATCTGTTTGTAAAATCTATGATTAAAGGTAAAATCCAAAATAAAATTCTTAGGAATAAGGAACACATTCAGCGGCATAGTGTTATTCTTAGTTATGTGGTCCCAGCTCCTCTTAATGCTTTTCGATATCAAATCTATGAGAATGTTAGTAAATAATGAGACAACATCAGGAGGCTAAAACATAATCAGGTTCAAAACGATTTCAAACACAGCCCATTTAATTTGTTGACCAAATGGAAACTGTTCTTCACCTGACTAGATACCCCTGGAATGCTACCATGGATGATATTGTGCAAAAAAAAGAGAGAAAATAAAGTGAACTATTAATAGCAGAAACAATAATTTTAATTGGATTTCCCGGGTAATGAACTTTAGATAAGTCATAAGCTCTAGGATTGCCATCAGTAGTATTCAGTCATCTGTACAGAGTATTATCTATATAACCCATGTTCTGACAGGAATGTTATGCAAATCGTTAGTTATCTTTCTAGTGGGTTCTTTAGTTATTCTCTAATAAGTATTAGCATCTAAGAGAATGACTTCCATATCATGAACATAATCAGCTCTATCCAAAACCACTGTAACGTTATTTTTATCAGCTCTCGTGACGAGCAATTTATGTCACAAAAGGGAAATTATCATAAGTGCAATAGATAGAATATTATTATTGTCTAACCCAAAATTTCATGAGCGTAATCTCATAGAGACTGTTCACATGTTTTTGGAGAATGGTTATCCTCTATAATCACGATTAATAACAGACTCCTTTTACATTCATAAATATAAAAACTTTCATATTTCCTATTTTCCTAAGAAAGAGATATCTACGAACAAATATTTCACCATACTTTATGTTAAGGCAGTTTCTGAAAATTTTAGATCTATCGCCTTGAAAAATGAATTTCAAGTTCAGATCATGAATTCTAAATTATTCAATTCCTAACATTTTAAATAAGTATGTAAGAAGGGATGAAGACTAATTGGACGTTTTATCAAATCAAGGTGTGGTTTACAACATATTTTGTGAGGATTGCGAGGCCAGTTATGAGGGTCGAACGAACAGAAAGTTAAAGACTACATTGTAAGAATATAAACTTGACATAAATAAAAATACGGGCTCTCCAACTGTCACCACGAACCACCGTATGGAATGTAACCACTTTGATTGAAGCAATGTAAAAATCCTTGATAAGGAACCTTCCTATAAAAAAAGGTTGATATCTGAGATGATTCATATCAACAAGCCAGGGTTTAAAAACAAGCAGAGTGAATCTGATTCGTTATATGATTCCTATCTTTCTATCATACAATCTTCTATCATACTCCCTCTCTTAGCCTTTCTTCCTCTTTTTCTTCTTGTTTCCCTTTCCTATTTCCAACCCCCTATCTTCTTAACATTTCCTTCACTTTGTGTATCACACTTTGTGTGTCGCCACCAGACGACTAAGACGTTTCTTCGCGATACAGCTTCCTAATTTTTATACTCTTTTGCTAATGTAGAATTATCCTTGTCTGAAGAAATATTGTATTAATATATTTCTGGAGGTCTTTATATCATTAGATACCGCAATTGTAAATCTAAGCTAACTTACTATAAGTTTTGATTTATATATATAGTAATCTACAGACGGATTTTCATTCTTTATTCAGTATTTTTGTACTTAATGCTTTGATTTTTTTGTTTTAAATATCGCATTAGTGTAATTTTTTATTTTTACTATTGCTATAAATTTTAATGTAAATTTTTGACGTTACGATGCTTGTGATTTTTTGCGTAATTTGACACCAATATGGATTTTTATTATTTTGACATCTTAACTTTTACTCTATATCGTTGCGGACATAATTTCACATTCACGATGACCGGATGCGATTCCACTGGCCATTTATATTGTATTTTTTTTTACCGTTGATCCGTTTTATTTTAAGTATATTAATTTAGATCTTTCTAATTATGTTTATTTTTAACATTGAAGATGATCGGCTCGAAACGACATTTGTTATTTGTTATTCATGTTAGATCACGATAATTATATTTGTTTCTTATATTTATACATTTACTTTGTTGTTATTTGAATCATAGCCTTTCTAAATTTTTATTTTTAATAATACTAGAAATTTTAAAATGCCTAATACGGTCGAAGCTGGATCTTCATTACTTTAAATTAATAATTCAAACTTGAATTTTACTGATATATATACTATATATGATATATATTCTTTTATTTATTGTAAAGAACAAAAATTATTGTAAATTATAAGAATTATTATAAAGACAAATTGATGATCTTATTGTTCTCTCACAGGTAAGATAGAAATTTGAACTCACACAGATAAATTTTTACTCTCGATTGTTGGTTTTTATAATAATAATAAAAAACGTGTATATTAAAAATATATTCGACAATTTTGAATTCTAAATACGATTCATTTTAACTTCTAAATACGACATTATAAAAATTGGGAATTGTGTGAGACATTAAGATGTCAAATTCTTTATTATTTTATGGAAAAATCTGGACGTATAACACAAGATAGGCGTAATCTTATAGGACGAAATGAGAGGATTAATTGAGACTACAAGAACATCGTACAAGTATATATAAAATTTATATGGTGTTAAATAATGTATGACTAAAAATAGACATTTTATAATTTTGTTCTGATACTGAAGATAATCTAATCTAAGATCGAAACGTTTATCGTTGTATATGAGAAATAGACTATTGCACTAATATCTTGCGTTGGCTTTTATGCTCTTTGAATAATTATTTTGACTTGGTCGGAAAGCCGATATTATATAGAATTCGTTTTATGATTATTTTCTGAACAGTCCTAAACGCACTCAACTTTTCAACATGTTCGTTCAGCGGTCGACATAATTTCCAGTAAAGTAAAAGTATGCTGAGTCATGAAACGTTGAGCAAAATGGCTGCAAAGCGATTGCATCTCTTTATCAAATATTTAATCTTTATAATATTGTGTTTCAGGATTTTATATATTTTTTTTTACAAAAAAATATTGCGGAATTCAGAGGCTAATATTTGGATATCTTTTGTGTTTCACTCAAAATTTCACACAGACTCGAAACAATACAGCAACAGAGAATAAGAATGCTGTCTCATAATAGTCAAAATTTCGGAAAATGGAAGCATATAAATATAACCATTTATATCGTTGAAGATAAAATTGTATGCTTGTCAGTCCGAAATTTTTGTAGCTTATAAATGGTTATATTTACCAGGTGTACAAGTATAAAGTGCGAATTTGAGACAACAGATGGTGCACCAATGCAGTGTGTAGTATAAAGATTTGACATACTACTATGATAAAAAAATAACCGGAATTTTTAATTTAAACCTCGCGGGCTTATC
>JAANIC010006101.1:1491-45826 GCA_017607545.1 Acromyrmex charruanus
AGATTAGAAAGCGCCACTCGAAGTTTCTCGAGATCCACTGAAGCATTTAAACGAGCACATATAGATCTTGCGAGATCCTTAGTTTGCATATCAGGTAAGGATTTCAGGCTGCCATCGTTGCAAGAGATCGGGCAGAGCTTGACAAGAGCGTTTCTGAAGAGGTTTTCGTTTTCTGAATTATCTGTTAAAGTACTAATTAAGTCCCGTTTTTTAGAGGCTTTAATGAGTCTCCAAATATGAGATGTGGGTGTAGATCGGTTAAAGCTGGTACATAATTTCTGCCAACTTTTCCTTTTAGTCGCCTTCAAGGTGTAAGTACTTTGGGCAGCAATTCTTTTGTATTCTGAGTAGTTATTGCAGTTAGGAGAATGATTAAAATTACGATGAGGCCCTCTCTTTTCTCAACTGCATCCTGAGCCGCACCATCATGGAGGAGATCTCCAGGCTCGAATAGGAATAGATCGTGGGGAGGCTGAACCTTGAGGGACTAGATTGTAAATACCACTTTTGAAGATGTTAAACCATTAATCATATAGCTCTACTTCCGAGAGCGGACTCTCTTCTAGATTGCTAACAAGGAGCGAAACAAAATAGTTAAAAAGGAGAGCTTTTTGAGCTTTATCAAACTTAATTTTGTACAAAAAAAAACTTGCTTTTTTGCTTGTACGAGCTATCAATCCTGAAGGTGATTGAAAAGTGATCACTTTCTCATGTATTTCTGGAAACGTATTGAAACAAGAGGACGCTAAGTTAGAAGATGCCCAAGCGAGATCTATAACTGAAGGTTGGAAGTCAAGAGGTAGGTGGGAAGTTTGTTCCCGATATTAATTAAATTGAAGTGATTGGCAGCTTTGATTAGCGAGTTGCCTGTGGAGTCAGAATGTCCGCAACCCCATGAGATGTGATGAGCGTTGAAATCTCCTATAAGAAATACAGAATAGGAGTTTAAAATTTCTAAGATACGCTGAAAGGTTGTGATAGATGTAGAACTCAGGATGTCAGTATACGTTAATAACATAGGATTAATTATCGACTTTAATAACAATTCCTGTCAGATCCATTAAATGATGGCAGTAGTCTCGCAGATCCATGGTCGTGAAATGTATATGTTCCTTAACAATAATACACTCTCCCCTATCGCCAGGACCTAATATGTCTTTCCTAATGACATCCTTACCGGAAATTCCTAATAGATCCGTATAAAAAAAAAAACATTCATTTTTAGTAGACTGAATATGTGCTTTTAAAATCGTAATTCTTCATAAGTGCAGTGAACATTCAGATCCGCAAATGCAGATACGAGTCGATATAAAACATATCCGCATTTATGAGGAATTACCATTTCAAAAGCACATATTCAGCCTACTAGAAATGGATACACAAATGCACGCAGATACGAGCATATTCGCATTTAACATTTATCCGCATCTGCGAATACACACGGATACAAAATATATCCGCATTTAGAAATTACGATTTCAAAAGCACATATTCAACCTATTAAAAACGGATACATTTTTTTAAATATGGATCTGTCAGGAATTTTCATCAGAGTAAACTTTGCTTTGATGAAAATTCCTAGTTAGATTCGTATAAAAGCAGTTAAAAAAGCTGATAGAATATGAATAGTCTGATTTGCGTAAGACATTTTATAGAACTTCGTGGCGTTTTCTTTTTACAAGAAACATGTTCCTCTCTTGGCAACACCACGTATTACACACAGCGGATTCCTGTAGGTTGTAATCTAATAGAGATATATCAACGTATTAGCATCTATAAGCTTTTGCGTAAGAAAAACTTATCTGCTTTGATCTGCAACTTGTATGTATCAGATGGTGATCATCAGTCCGTAATTGCAAATACCATAGTCATTTACATTTATATGCAATGTTGATCTATAGGACTCTATCTGCCACGGATAAGATTTCTGTTTCTGTCTGGATTGTATATGCATCGGATGCTGACGGTATTTATCTGTAATTATAGATACCGTATTCATCTGCACCTGTATGTAATGTTGACCTATAATAGATACAGATGAATCCGGTATTCCTAATTATGGATAGATACCGTCAGCATCCAATGCATACAATCCAGACAAAAACTAGACAGGAATCGTAATTGTAGATGCACAAATTATCCTATAGGTCAACATTGCACACAGATGCAGATAGGTACGTAATTGCAGATAAATATCATCAACATCCAATGCATACAGATTGCATTCTATACATACAGATAGAAATAGGCAAGTTTTTCTACTGCAAAAACTTGTACCTGCTAATACGCTGACGCTCCATTAAATATAATTACATTTTCTGTCTGCATTTGTAGATATAATAGTTGCTTACAGAAACGTATACGAATTGAATATTCAAACAGCGAATATCTGTTAAAATTCGTTAGAAGTTCTGTTTCTGATTGTTTCTAATAGAAATTTTTAAGAGCAATAAGCTGGTAAGCCACTCGAGAACAGCATCCCAGTCACGTACGTGTGCCAACTGCTACTCTGCTAAAGTGCTTTAGTTCATCTTAGCCGACTTCAAAGGTTTTGCCCTTTCTGAATCTCATCAAGTAGTTCACGTATCACTATTAACGAAAATGCAAATACGTATAAATATAACAATAAAGCGTTAATACATGTTGGTACAGACAGAAACATGATTGTAAACTGCGGCTAGATTTCAGTACCTAACAACGTCGCCTAATAAGAAACCTAATAGAAACAAATAAATCTTGCATCCACAGTTACAATCTGCAATATTTTAAAGTATGCCATTGCGGGTAAATTTTATACACGACAATGCGCATAGAAACATATGACGATTATTCGCTATACATTACATTTTCATGCTCATATATCGGCTGTTTGCAAATGCATAAATGTATGAATTATAACACAAATTCGTATAGGTACGGATAGAAACACAATCGAATAAACTGCGGATAGATATATTATACTGACAACATTTGTTCAAACGCAAATAGAAATCGATAAGTCATGTATCCGCAAATACAATCACAATTACAATAACATTTAAAAGTGTGCAATTGCAGATAAATTTTGTGCGCGACAATGCGTATAGGAACGTATGATAAATATCCACTGTGCATGGCAGTTTCACGCTTATCGACTGTTTGCAAATGCATATAAATTACGATATAACGCAAATTCATACGGATAGAAACAATCGTAAACTGCAAATAGATTCCAGTACTTAGTGACGACCACGCAACGCAAACACAGACCGATATATCCTATATTTGCAAATACGAATGTATATGCGAACGGGTATTCTGTATATGCGAACAGAATCTGATTAATTTTTTGTTGTAAAATGCAGGTACAATGGAATATTAAATGTTGCGTGTAAGTATATGTAAGTACGCATGAATTTTGCATTCGCAAATGCATGGAAAAGCACATACATCCGATTGATTACGATAAATTTGGAAAAATTATCGATCAGCATTCGCAAATATATTCAATTTACAGTTGATATCGATAGAAATATGTAAGATTTTATAATAGAAATTTTCGATGCAAATACAACCAAACATATGTCAATAATTTCTCGATAAATCTCGTACATGGATTTATTGGTTTTTATTTAGAATTTCCGGCAGAGATGGTAACGATTGAGATGAAAGGGCTTGTTTTCGGTAAGAAGAGTTTTTTGAACACACATGACGTTATATTGCGAGCAGATATTTTGAATTAGCGAGACTTTACCCCGTAAATCGAGACAATTCTACGAGACAATGTCTAGAGTCTTGCCGTTCTTGTGGGGAGTACGAGTGTGTGGATTAAAAACAAAACGTATAGGCTTGTACTGTCCAACGAATTTGAGGGGTGGGAGTTGTGCATATTGTTACTTAATTGTTTGGAAAAAAGATTAGGGCTATTAATCCCTAAGTAAGGGATCTTCTTACACAAGGGATCGCAAAATGCTGATATCCATTGATGCATAAATTAAAAAGAGAAAAGAGATCGCCTTTTATAAAGGCGTTGAAAATATCTTGGAGACTGCTGAAAACAAAGCATTCAACTCGGGAGAGGGGGAGAGAGAAGGAAGAAAGGAGATGGGAGGGGGGGTGAGAAAGAATTAGCGATTGTTGAGTTAGCGGCAGGTTGGAACGAAAAAGTGGCGTCATTGTTACACGTGAAAGGAAATCTTTCTGAAGATGAAGCAAGGGGAGGGAAGAAGCAAAGAGGAGGAGGAAAGAGAGACAGATAAATAGATAAAGCGTTTATTAATGTTCTAGAGCCCTCTAAGAACATAAAAGAAAATATAATTTTTAATACATATTAGCAGTATAATTGTAACAAAGNCACAAATGCACGCAGATACGAGCATATTCGCATTTAACATTTATCCGCATCTGCGAATACATACGGATACAAAATATATCCGGATTTAGAAATTACGATTTCAAAAGCACATATTCAACCTATTAAAAACGGATACATTTTTTTAAATATGGATCAGGAATTTTCATCAGAGTAAACTTTGCTTTGATGAAAATTCCTAATAGATTCGTATAAAAGCAGTTAAAAAAGCTGATAGAATATGAATAGTCTAATTTGCGTAAGACATTTTATAGAACTTCGTGGCGTTTTCTTTTTACAAGAAACATGTTCCTCTCTTGGCAACACCACGTATTACACACAGCGGATTCCTGTAGGTTGTAATCTAATAGAGATATATCAACGTATTAGCATCTATAAGCTTTTGCGTAAGAAAAACTTATCTGCTTTGATCTGCAACTTGTATGTATCAGATGGTGATCATCAGTCCGTAATTGCAAATACCATAGTCATTTACATTTATATGCAATGTTGATCTATAGGACTCTATCTGCCACGGATAAGATTTCTGTTTCTGTCTGGATTGTATATGCATCGGATGCTGACGGTATTTATCTGTAATTATAGATACCGTATTCATCTGCACCTGTATGTAATGTTGACCTATAATAGATACAGATGAATCCGGTATTCCTAATTATGGATAGATACCGTCAGCATCCAATGCATACAATCCAGACAAAAACTAGACAGGAATCGTAATTGTAGATGCACAAATTATCCTATAGGTCAACATTGCACACAGATGCAGATAGGTACGTAATTGCAGATAAATATCATCAGCATCCAATGCATACAGATTGCATTCTATACATACAGATAGAAATAGGCAAGTTTTTCTACTGCAAAAACTTGTACCTGCTAATACGCTGACGCTCCATTAAATATAATTACATTTTCTGTCTGCATTTGTAGATATAATAGTTGCTTACAGAAACGTATACGAATTGAATATTCAAACAGCGAATATCTGTTAAAATTCGTTAGAAGTTCTGTTTCTGATTGTTTCTAATAGAAATTTTTAAGAGCAATAAGCTGGTAAGCCACTCGAGAACAGCATCCCAGTCACGTACGTGTGCCAACTGCTACTCTGCTAAAGTGCTTTAGTTCATCTTAGCCGACTTCAAAGGTTTTGCCCTTTCTGAATCTCATCAAGTAGTTCACGTATCACTATTAACGAAAATGCAAATACGTATAAATATAACAATAAAGCGTTAATACATGTTGGTACAGACAGAAACATGATTGTAAACTGCGGCTAGATTTCAGTACCTAACAACGTCGCCTAATAAGAAACCTAATAGAAACAAATAAATCTTGCATCCACAGTTACAATCTGCAATATTTTAAAGTATGCCATTGCGGGTAAATTTTATACACGACAATGCGCATAGAAACATATGACGATTATTCGCTATACATTACATTTTCATGCTCATATATCGGCTGTTTGCAAATGCATAAATGTATGAATTATAACACAAATTCGTATAGGTACGGATAGAAACACAATCGAATAAACTGCGGATAGATATATTATACTGACAACATTTGTTCAAACGCAAATAGAAATCGATAAGTCATGTATCCGCAAATACAATCACAATTACAATAACATTTAAAAGTGTGCAATTGCAGATAAATTTTGTGCGCGACAATGCGTATAGGAACGTATGATAAATATCCACTGTGCATGGCAGTTTCACGCTTATCGACTGTTTGCAAATGCATATAAATTACGATATAACGCAAATTCATACGGATAGAAACAATCGTAAACTGCAAATAGATTCCAGTACTTAGTGACGACCACGCAACGCAAACACAGACCGATATATCCTATATTTGCAAATACGAATGTATATGCGAACGGGTATTCTGTATATGCGAACAGAATCTGATTAATTTTTTGTTGTAAAATGCAGGTACAATGGAATATTAAATGTTGCGTGTAAGTATATGTAAGTACGCATGAATTTTGCATTCGCAAATGCATGGAAAAGCACATACATCCGATTGATTACGATAAATTTGGAAAAATTATCGATCAGCATTCGCAAATATATTCAATTTACAGTTGATATCGATAGAAATATGTAAGATTTTATAATAGAAATTTTCGATGCAAATACAACCAAACATATGTCAATAATTTCTCGATAAATCTCGTACATGGATTTATTGGTTTTTATTTAGAATTTCCGGCAGAGATGGTAACGATTGAGATGAAAGGGCTTGTTTTCGGTAAGAAGAGTTTTTTGAACACACATGACGTTATATTGCGAGCAGATATTTTGAATTAGCGAGACTTTACCCCGTAAATCGAGACAATTCTACGAGACAATGTCTAGAGTCTTGCCGTTCTTGTGGGGAGTACGAGTGTGTGGATTAAAAACAAAACGTATAGGCTTGTACTGTCCAACGAATTTGAGGGGTGGGAGTTGTGCATATTGTTACTTAATTGTTTGGAAAAAAGATTAGGGCTATTAATCCCTAAGTAAGGGATCTTCTTACACAAGGGATCGCAAAATGCTGATATCCATTGATGCATAAATTAAAAAGAGAAAAGAGATCGCCTTTTATAAAGGCGTTGAAAATATCTTGGAGACTGCTGAAAACAAAGCATTCAACTCGGGAGAGGGGGAGAGAGAAGGAAGAAAGGAGATGGGAGGGGGGGTGAGAAAGAATTAGCGATTGTTGAGTTAGCGGCAGGTTGGAACGAAAAAGTGGCGTCATTGTTACACGTGAAAGGAAATCTTTCTGAAGATGAAGCAAGGGGAGGGAAGAAGCAAAGAGGAGGAGGAAAGAGAGACAGATAAATAGATAAAGCGTTTATTAATGTTCTAGAGCCCTCTAAGAACATAAAAGAAAATATAATTTTTAATACATATTAGCAGTATAATTGTAACAAAGAATTTGTGACAGAGTATTCATAACGAAAACATAGAATGTCACGGCAGCATTACAAATTACTAAAATTAAAATGACATTACAAATTACAAATACAAATATTACAAAGGTATATATTATAAAAATTACTGATATTGCTAGAATTGCAAAAATACAAGAATTATGACTGAAGTACAAAGTTACGAGTGAACGAGAAGTATGTGTTCGCAAGTATGACCGGCATGATGTTGAAACTAAGAAAAGAAAGATGAGAAGATAACGCAAATTTAAAACTGAAATAGAATTATGTGGTAGATTTATGGAAGATACATAAAACTAGAATGAATTGAAATGAGATAAGATAAGATGAGATGAGATAAGATACAAAGCAAATTTGTGCGATATTTACAAATTGATAGAAAATGAAATGGAAATAAAATTGAAATGAAATGAAATGGGACGAGACAAAATGAAGTAATGAGACGCAAACTATTCATCCCTCGATCCCCGTTGTCGTAATTGACAGAAGAGCGCGCGGCAGCGACTCATTAAACATTGAGCGAATCGGAGTCTCTGATACTAGCAGGAAAATTATTCCAGAGAGCGGAGCCAGAACATTGAAAAGAAAACTGGTAAATGGATGTTCTACAGGTGGAAACTGCGAGGACTGCGTTGGAAGCACGTAAGTTAATACGAGGAGGAATGGGGGTGGAAATTGCAGGAGAGATAAGAAGAGATGCCGGATCGGACTATCGAAAAAAAGGAGACAGTAGGAAAGATACATTCTTCTGTCATTCGCAGACAGCCAGCCCAGTGAGCGGTAGTGTTCACGCAATGCTCGTTCCTACGCAGATTTAAAATAAAACGCACGCAAGTGTTCATCAATTTTTTTAACTTTGTTTTTCTGGCAGGTTAAATCAGTGAGGACAGTCGCGCAATAATCGGAGATTGGAAAAATCAGCGAAGTTACAAGCTGAGTGAGCATCAAAAGGCAATTTTTGTGATAATTCAATCTCTATAAGACTCCCTTAACGCGGTTTGAGACATTTTTGACCTGCTCGTTCCAGCTCAAGGTGCTGATAATACAAAAACCAAGATTAGTCATTTTATTAGTGAACTTGATAGGCGCTCCGTCGAGCATAATTGTTGTGCCTGAGAGAGGAATGTTATTTATAAATCTAACGCTGACGAGAAACATGGCCTCCGTCTTACCAACATTAAGCCTGAGACCACCGAGCCTAGGTCTCTATCGCGGTGATATCTTCCTGAACCCTCCCAACGGCCTCCCCAAGGTCAAGAGGAAAATGGTTATAAATTTGGAGGTCGCCCGCATACAATAGGTATTTACAATGACTTAACGAGAGCCTCAGGTCATTGATGTAAAGGGAGAATAATAGCGGACCAAGGAGCCTTGCGGGACACCTGCCGAGACAGGCTCCCAGGACCAAAAGGCACTACTGGAGCCACGCACACATTGAGAATGTCCGCACACGTTGAGAGATAAGAGCATAACCAAGCTAGGACAGACTTGAAAAGTCTGAAGGTATTAAGCATGGAGAGGAGACGACTGTGGGGAGTCGAAAGCCTTTGTAAAGTCAAACAGAATAAGCAAGGTGACCATTCTTTTATTAACGGCCAGCCTTACGTCGTTCGTCAACCTGATGAGAGCAGTCTGAGTGCTGCAGCCAGCCCGAAAACCGAATTGAAGAAGATCTAGGAAATTGTTCACAGAGAGGTGGCGGAATAATGTCAAAGGCGACACGCTGAAGAGCACCTTGAAGAGGATGCAGAGCAATGATAGTAATAAGGATGGTAATAAGAAGGAGAAAAAGGATTTTTGATTTTGAGAAGGGGAATTACTGTTTCCACGTAGAAAGAAAGAATTGAAGGAGCAATTAAATATGTTGAGGATAAAAGGTAACTGGGAGAGTATCGAAGATAAGACACAAAGGTTTATACCATCAGATCCAACAGAATTAGAAGAGCACTTTCGAAAAGCAGCACTAAGATCAAGGTGGCGTGATGTGAAGAAAGTAGAAGATGTCAGAGTCGGTAATAGAAGAAGAACAAAAGATGAAAGAAGAGAGAGAAGCTGAAGAAAATGGAGCATGAAACGAAACGCAGAGTTGGCTGCGGGGATCGCGAGGAGGAGAAGAAGTAGGAAGGTGAAAAGATGTAAAGAAGAGGTTAAGCTGATCGAGAGAGACCTCCGGCTCTAGATTCACAGTTTGGAATTGGTAAGATCAAGCGAACGTAATTCCGACCAAAGGCGCGCAGAGCTAGGAGCAAGCCGACGATTAGAAATATAATTATTTTTGGCGTTGGCTATTATCTGCTTGACTTCATTGCGCAGATTGCGAAAGAACGCTCTTCATCTCTCGGGAGAAGAATGAAGACGAAGCGTATATCGCTAGCTGGTCACATCTCTAGCTGTATCCTTGAATGGATATGCATATCAAGCAAAGGGGCCGATGGCCTTTTAGTTATGAACGATCGCAGAGATCCTGAGTATCTGTGAGATAAGTGAGATTAGGATTGCAATTTTTTCATCGACTGTGCAGAGTAATACTGAACCATCAAGAGAACGTAATTGTTTTGTAGTTTCAAAGTCGAATTTCGAGTAGTCCCTGACGCTTATCATGCGCGATGCAAGTCGAAAAGCGAGAAGGTTAAGCGAAATTTCAATTAGATCACGATTAGAAAGGAAAGGAAGAGAATGCATCAGCATTTTACAATCATGTAAAAGGAGAATAATAATTGATCGCTTGAAACAGTGATCGATCCAGGAGTAAGAGGAAGAAGTGTAATGTGTGCTAAAAAAGAAGAGATGATTACTTGAGCAAAAAGTCAAAAGAAGGTTCGGTTCAGATCAATGTTGAAATCGCCAATGATCATTGCAGCGAAATAAGAGGGGACGTATCTCTTGAAGAGAGAATAGTCGGATAAGATGGGCGCGATTGTGAGTTAAATGTAGATGAGACTGCCTTGCACGTGAAGAAGGCGCAGATCTAGTGCCAAAGCGAAAAACTCTGTTGAAAGTGAAAGACGAGAGAGAGGAAGAGAAAGAGGAGGAAGGATTTGCCTTGTGCTGCACTAGCATAGCAGGAAGGGAAGGAAGGGAGAGGATGATGATGGTGATAATCCACTTGTAAAACCAGCGAATCCAAGGGCGCGAATCTATTAAAAAGAATAGTAAAGGAAGAAGGAGAGGAGGAATTGTTTGAGGGGGGTGCGGAGAGGAGGAAAATTAGCGGCATATAGCCTGGAGTCCGCAAAAAGACCCGCAAATGGTGAACCATAGGACTGAACCTTTTTTGGCTTCGATGAGTGGAATATTTTTCGCCATAACATTGAAAATTGTCTTCTGTTTGATAATGTCAGGGCATTTAGGGTCGTTGGCAAGATGGTTACCGTTGCAATGAATACATCCCGATGCGTATTATACAGAGGACAGGGAAAGTTGTCCACGTGAGAAACGTTTCTGCAAATCATACATCTCGGATTGCTATTGCAATTGTTCTTAGTGTAGCCAGCTCTAAAGCAGGAGAGGAAATTCTAACTTTCGGTACGTAGAGAGCGACAGAGTGTTTGTCGTAATAGAGAGTGCCGTGGCTGTGTAATATCTGTCTGGCAAACTTGATACATATTGAGCGTGATGTATTTTTCCTTGAGAAGTGACAGCGCTAAGCGCTGATAATTTTACACGGGGTCTTAAGGACCTATTGAAGCTCTTCATTGCTGATTTCTAGGGAAACGTCACGAATCACGCCGGTCCGAAGAACGCAATAGGAATATATGCTTGAAGGTTATGAGATCCAAGAGTCGGATTAAAAACGAGAGAATTATAGCTGTTGAAGCTGAGCGCATTTCAACTAAAATTTTTCCGCAACGGATCTTTCTCATATAGATGATATCATTCCGAACTATTTGATAAGTCATTAGAACTTCATGCATCGAGGAAGGATTTTTCTTCGTGTTTGAGACAAAGACATGCACAACAAAAGGCCCTCCATCGGAAGTCAAGTATCGGTTACACGCTTGGGGAAGCGACTTGATAGTATCGACATTCCTACTTGTAAGCAATGTCTTTTGCGCCTTGGAGGGGAGTTAGTAACTTCACCTTTTTTTACGGTTAGATTTGCCCTGATTAGGAATGTCATTTCCAATGGAGAGAGTACCCTGGAGATCTTCCATTTGCACGTCATCTTCCACCAGTGTATTTATCAACTGAGAGTCACCCAGTCGAGTTTCATTCACAGCTATTTGATTTGCGCTCTTAGCAACTTGTAAGAGAGCGATTAAACTAGAATCGCTGTTGTGTGATGATGCAACATCGTTTTCGCCATTGGTAATTGAGTTTGAATCAAGAGATGTTAAGGAGCTTGCACGTTGCAGAATTCGTCAAATTGCATAAGAAGAATTGATATGGAGGATTTGGAGGAAGATTGTTGATTAGGAGTCACAGAGGGGACGGGGAAAGACGGAGTGTGTCCCTTTAATGTCCCGCCTGTGCCGCCCGGGAAGCCCGGCATATTGACCGCGGCAGAAAATGGAAGGAAAAGAACTGTTAAGCACGCGAATACAATGGAAGCTGAGATAGGACAATAGTAAGCGAGACCAGGAAACGGCCTCGCAATGAAAAAGTGCGACACAAAGTCGAAAATACCGACTAAACATGCGAAGTATCAGACAGACGACAAAACGCGTGCGCACTCGATCGCAGTCCGACACAGACTTCCGCACGACAACGCGACGCTGAAATGCGACAGTTACGTGAGGAACAGCAGCGCACTCCAGCGGACTGCATGGAGTCACTGCGACAACGCGACGCTGAGATCCAGTGGCTACGGGAAGAACTTCGTAGTGGAAACGTTCATATAAGTCTTTCCGATAACGGAAATTTTATGCGTGCGATCGCGATGTTACACCAGTGTTGCCACGACGAAATGTACTGACACTTAGTGGCAAAATATAACATCTAGTACTAGAGTCACAAATGTTTTAAAAAATATACTAAAAAAAAAGAAAAAGCATGAAATAAAATAGGTACAGATACAAATAAATACTTCTTATTGATTTAAATATGTATCTACATATGTACATACATATTTCAATCTGTATATAAATTTGTATTTTATTTATAATTTGATTTACATTTTAATATAGTTAATAATATTGTTTTATTATAACTTCGATAAAATAAAGTTTAAATATTTCTTTAACTTATAAAAAGAGCTTTTTGTTACACACATATACATACACACTCACACACACACACACACACACACATATATATATATATATCATATACACATATAGCATATATACATACGTACACATATATATTAATATTCATTTACTAAATTTATCATAATATAATATTAATATATTGCAACAGAAGGTAGCCTTTTAAAATAAAATAAAAACATAATATTAATGTATTGCAACAGACAGTAGCCTCTTAAAATAAAGACTTAAATCATATTAATCATATTGTCTGTTATTATGTATGCAAACAAAACTATTTTAATATCTCATCATAATCATTTTCATTGTTATTTATGAAAGTATGCCTTGAAAATTGTTTCAATAATTCTTGTTAAGATTCCATGTACAACACTCTGTATTGTTTAAGATTTCTTTGGCATGCAAAAGAGTACTACATGATACGCAATCTATTTCGAAGTTTAGTTTTTATCAGATTAAGATTAGAAAAAATACGCTCTGTTGTTGCACTACTACAAAATAGAGATAATATTGCTGTAACAAATTTGAATAATTTTGAGAAAACCATTTCATTTCCTATTTTTATTGAACCTACTTCTATCCAAAATTGTTTAGGTTCTTCAAAATGTGACAATTTTTTTTTTATATTCTGATAATAATCTCCATTCTAAATTAAGAGCTTCCAAATCATTTAATATAACGTAATTAGGAAATTACTTAACGAGAGGAACAAATAATGTATGATTTCCGCTTAAAGCGTTTATTAGATCAAGTTCTGAAAATGTGAGAGACTAAAATGAAGATTTAAGATATTTTATAATAACGTACTAAAATAGATTAAAATGTAATAAAAAAAATACATTTGTACTAAAAACGGTAACACTGTGTTACGCAATTTTTACTGGGCGGTGGAAATGGCACGAATCGCGTGAACGCGTTGAATCGTGTGTTTCTTTTCATGGGGAAACAAACATTAAGTTAACACCGGACATGTTCGACGGGAGTACTTCTCTTCAAGAATTCTTTGCCCAATTTGATTTGATCACTCGTGCAAACCGCTGTTTTAGTGGAGACAAAAACCGCCGTTTTAGTTTCATGCAAAGAGAAAAAGCACGTGCAGTGTTGGAAAGCGTACAAAATTTAGAGAATTTAGATTTTTTGGAATTGAAATCAAGATGGAAATTGTTGCTGGGAATTGTGAGGTTGGGGAGCATGTAATTGATACAATATAAAAGAAATTTTCTCCCCATCAAACAGGTTCCTCGTCGAATTCCTATTAATATGAGGAAGGAAGCCAATAAAATTATTGAGGACATGAGAAATCAAAGTGTAATTGAGGAATCAATAAGTCCTTGGATGTCCCTAGCTGTGTTAGTAAAGAAAAAGGATGGGACAATAAGATTTTGTATTGATTACCGTAAGCTAAATAATGTTACTACCAAGAAAGATTCTTATCCTTTGCCCAGAATAGATGATTTTCAAAATCACAGGTAACTCTTGGTATTCTACATTAGATTTAAAAAAGCGGATACTGGCAAATTAAAATTCGCCCAGAAAATCAAGAAAAGACGGCATTCTTTATCGGAAACGGGTTATGGCAATTTAGAATGATGCCCTTTGATTTGTGTAATGCTCCAGCGACATTTGAGCGAGTAATGGAGCAAATCTTACAAAAATTTCTCTCAAAAAGTTATTTAATGTATTTAGATGATTATTATTTTTATTATTTTTGGTAAGAGCTTTGAAGAAATGGACAAAAATTTAAGAAAAGTTTTGGGCCGTATGCGAGAAGAGTAAATTTGAAAATTAATCCTAAAAAGTATACTTTCTTTTGATCGAGAAGTAAAATATTTGGAGCACTCAATTTCGGTTGCAGGGATTTCCATGGATAACAATAAAATTACTATTTAAAGAGTAGCTTATTCCGCGAAATAAAAAACATTTGCGGAGTTTTTTGGAATTATGCTCGTATTATCGTAAATTTGTGATGGGATTTTTTTTTATTAGCAAAGCCTCTCTATGCGCTTGCAGAAAATCAATCGAAATTCGTCTGGGATGAGTAATGTGAAAGCAGTTTTAATAGTTTGAAACGAGCTCTTATCTCCTCACCAATTCTCTCTTTTTCCAAAGAGGAGGAAGAACTCATTCTCGACACAGATGCATCAGAATTTCAGAATCGGCGCAGTCTTGTTACAAAGGCAAGACGGGAAAGAAAAAGTTATTTCTTATTTTGGTCGTATTTTAAATAAAGCCGAGAGGAATTATTGTGTCACGCGACGCGAACTTTTATCAATAATTGAATTGATTAAGTTGTTCCATTATTTGTACGGTCGGAAATTTTAATACAAACGAATCATATGTCGCTTAAGTGGTTAATGTTCTTCAAGGATTTGGAGAGCCAATTGATACACTGGATAGAGAAGTTCCAGCATAATGATTTCGAGATCAACCGTAAGGGTGTATTACATAAAAATGCTAATGGATTGTCCAGATGCTTTTGTGCAAATACGAAGTGCCAGCATTGTGCAAGAGTAGAAGTAAAGAAAGCTTCTTTAAAAGCGGAAAATGCTGTTGCATGAATAGTCCAATCGTTAATGAACTTGGAAACCTAGCATCAGGAACAATTGGAGGATCCTGACATTTCAATCATTCTTCAAGGAAAGGAGGTTGGGATCCGGTCATCTTGGCAAGATGATGGTTGTATCGAAGGAAGTGCCCGCAAAGATATATTGGTCCTATTGGGATTTCTTGGAGGTGTACTCTACAAAATGTGGAAGCCTCCGAATTTAAAAAGCACCATTGTCCAATTAGTCGTTCCTAAGAAGCGAGTTCAAGAAATATTAGAAAAAATTCATGATTATTCATCACTTCGGGGTTAATAAAATTCTGGAGAAGATTCGTAAGAGATTTTACTGGGCTTTTTGTAAACAGAACATGGAGGATTGGTGCAGAATGTGCAAAATCTGTGCTCAAAAGAGTGATCTCAGAGGGTCTCTGATGGGAAAAGAAACCGCTTTAAATTTACAACGTTGGAGCTCCATTTGAGAGAGTTCAGATGGACGTGCTTGGTTCACTCCCGACAACCCTTTCAGGAAATAAATATTTATTAATTATTGTAGATTGCTTCACTAAATGAGTAGAGGCCTTTCCTTTAAAGAATATCAGAGTAAAGATCATTACAGAGATCTTCTTGAATTAGATTATCTCAAGATACGGGGTCCCATTAGAAGTTCACACAGATCAAGGGAGAAATTTCAAATTTAGGATTTTTCGGTAGCTATCGCAATTGCTCGGAATTAAGAAGACGAAAACGTCCGCTCTGTACCCTCAGTCGGATGATCAAGTGGAGTGTCAACATCAGACAATTTTAAGTTATTTGGCGAAATTCATTGATAAAAATCAAAAAGATTGCGATCATTGGATTCCAATGTATCTGTTGACATATAGGTCTTCCAAACATGAAGTCACGCCAGCGGAATTGTACTTCGCTCAAGATCTTAGGCTCCCTATAGACTTGCCCTAAGTCCGAAATAGAGGATTCAGCGACGATTATTTAAGTAGAATAAAAAAAAAGTTGGAAGAAGTTCACGATCAAATCAGGAAACGTGTCGATATTTAGTCTTCTCAAACCAAGATCTAAGACCAAGAGGCCAGGCAGATTCATTTTGAAATAGATCAAAAAGTTTAGTTGTACATTCTCGAAGGGTAAGAAGAAAAGCTCCTAAATTGCAGAGTAGCTGGGAAGGTCCTTATTTTGTGATAAGGAAGCTTAGTGATATTATGTATTGTATTCGCAAGTCGAACAAACATAAAAATAAAATTATACATACAGACAAGTTGGCACTGTATCTTGAGAGACATAGAATAGGTTAAATGAATAAAATGTCAATTCAATAAAGCAGAGCCTCTTAGTGTCACTTAGCTTTATTAATAAGGTCGATTTATTTTGCAGCACAAGTCTCGCGATGTTAATTCCTTTTAATTACAGAACTGCAAGATATCTTTTTGGGCTCGAGGAAGCTATACTGCAACATTTGTGGGCTCATTCACTCGACACAAGGAAGTATATTACAATATCAACAGCGGTGAAGAGTTTATCTGAGGAAGCAGTATCGGTGAGGAGTCCATCTGATAGAGTAACATCAACGAGGAGCCCGTTTAATGAAGCGACGGAACGTGAACGACAGGTCTTTATTTTAAGAAGACCGTCTTGTCCGCGGTTTTTGAGCCGATTTTTCTGCGGGACGAAGGGCAGATGCTGAGGCGGGGATTAGAGTCAGGGTACTGTGGCGAAGCCAGACTCTTCCCCTCCTCTTCTGAAAAAAGAAGAAACAAGAAGCCTCAAGAGAAGAGGTAAAAGGATCCTAAAGTTCCCTTTACAAAGATGAGGGGATGCCCAAGCGGGTTCCATCCTCCGGAGAATTAGCTACCCTCCGGGGAGGAAGAAGGGTCTTGCTCAGAAGGGAGGAAAATTTAGGAGGCCTCTGGCACAAATGATTGGGCCCTAAGAAGACTAGGGCCAGAAAACTGTAGCAGCAGCGCAGTAGGGAACAAGAAACTAGTCAGGAGCCCGGGATTTCTTGGAAGCCAACGTTCTTGAAGAAATCATGATTGTCGGGACGACAATTTACAAGAGGGAGAACAATGTTATGTCCGTGGTATATACAAGCGAGCGCGTTGCCGAGACAACTAGCAAGTCAATTGTCTAATAAGGTAGATAGATTTGGATGTGAGCTGTCCCTGTATTCGGACGTATCTCATGATCTGCTCAATCCTATATCTTTCGCTGTGTTCTCTGTGTTCTCTGTTACGTGTTTCTTACTAATAAACGTCTCTTGTTCCTTTTTCATAATACTCGTATTTTTTATTTTCTGTGATTCGGGAATACGTGAGCGCGTCCGCAAAAGCGACTTCGTGAATCGGCCGCGCGGGCGCAACACGCGGTGTCCGAGTTGGAAGGCTCTGTGTTGAGATAGGTAATGTTTTAGTAACACTATCTCATCTACTTAATCTAAGTTGGCAGTATTGATATTTGTATGGTAACTTTTACTTAGTTTCTTTTTTGAGTAACTTTTACTTAGTTTCTTTTTTGAGTTTCCTCACACTATTCTCTTCTTGAGTTTTTGTTCCCGCCAAATATTATATGTACGCGGAGGCGTTACGAGGCATTGAGTAGGTACGCTCCAGCGTAGGGCGCAAAATTAATAGGCAGCGCTATTCTTGTAAATATAAAGCTCTACTTGATATTTTAAATAAATTAGTTAAAAATGGTTTTCTGGAAATATTTTCAAATTTAGCAATAGCGTTACAGATCTCATTAACTATGCCAATGTCTGTGGCAACAGAACCATCTTTTTTAAAATTAAAAATAATAAAAAATTATTTATGAAATACAATGACGCAGACGGTCAGACAATTTAGCACGTATGATATCAATTGAAAAAGAACTGGTGAACAGTCTTGATTACATAACAATTGAAGACGTAATCAGAATATATTCAAAAACTAAAGCTAGAAAATATAATATAGAATGTTGCATTAAGCGTCAAATATATTAACAAAAGAAAATATGAAATTTATTATATTCGTATTGTGTTATGCAAATTGGTTGAAATTTCTTTAGCTGTTAATTCGTTGCCGTTGGCGGGGGATTGGTGCTTCAGAAACTTAGTAATCCTTATGAGTTACAAAAGCAAATTCCAGCGCAGGGCGCTAAAGGTAATTGTATGTACGCCACGTTTATAGAAGATAAGATTTTTCGCTATTAAAGAATTAAAGCAAATCAGTGAACGTCCTTTTATTTACCTGAGGAAAAATACACGTTCACACAACACTCTGGTTTAGATTATATTGTACATATTGCATTACATGATAAATAAATGTATATTTAAAAAAAACTTTTTTTTAAATTATCTTTTCCCTAGTCTCTCCACCTTTCATTTTCGTACCTTTGTATTGAATTGGTCGATAAAAAAACGCGCTTGGTTATTCATAATATATTATTTAAAAATATTATAATTAGTTGATAAATTAAAATTATTGCTAAGTCATATCATATTAAAAAATCATAAAATAAATACCATATCTATAAAATCGCGTGCGAGAAGAAAAGAGAATGTGGGAGAGAATATAATGGGAAGAAGAGACGGAGTGCGAATAAGATGATAAGTATAGGGCCGCAACGAGTGGGAAAACGAACTGCATTCTACAATGGAGAGAGAGAGAATGAGTTAGAAAGAGAACGCAATGGGTGGGAGAGAGAAAGAACGAAACCCCTTCTTCCTCTCCCACGAATTCTGGTGACGCGCTTCTGCTCTCTTGCTTCTCGGACCTAGCGTTAGCGATGCACTACCTTCTCTCTGACCCTTCTCTTATACGCACGCACGCACGCACGCACGCACGCACGCACGCACGCACGCACGCACGCACGCACACCGCATATACATATGCGCACTAACACATAATAGTCTAGAATCCTCCTTGCTTTCCTACTGTATTTATAAATGTTCATTAAAATTTTTATACAAGGTGTTTTCTGTACTTAATCATTTAAAATATCTCTATTATTTTTTATAATACGAGAAAATACCACAGGGGATCTTGTTCGATTCGAAGAGGCACATATTATAATGAGCAAAAAATTTTTCTCAAGGTCATGTTTTTTCAGACTTCAAGGTCACCTGCACTTTTTTAAATGGAATTGATTTTTTTTGTATATAATATTCCTCTAATTAATCTGAATATAAAAGTATTAAGATAGTGATATAAAAAAACCAACAGTACGAGATCTTTTTACCTTATTCTATATATTGATGATAAAATGTTAAATAACTCATCTGTTCATAAAAGTATTAAGGTGTGGTTATAAAAAAATTAATAGTTTACGAGTTCTTTTACATTTTATGTCAATATATGCCAGAATAAAATATAAATAAAATATCTCGTAAACTATTGATTTTTTGATATCATTATCTTAATATTATGCTTTTATAAGCAGAATAATTAGAAGAATCATACAATAAAAAAAAAATCATATAATTCCATTTAAAAAAGTGGAGATGACTTTAAAGTCTAAAAAAATGATTGAGAAAAATTTTTATTCACCATAATATGTGCCTCTTCGAATCGAAAATCCCTTGTGATATTTTCTCATATCATTAAAAACAAATGGAGATATTTTAAATGAACAAGTTACAGGAAACACCTGTAATAAAAAATTAATCTATTATAGTATAATTTTCGTTTGAAATTAACAAACTTTATGATAGAGTTATTTTTCCTCCAAGAATTTTTTTCGTGCTTTTTCTAGAAAAGTAATAGATAAATATTTATAAAAAATCACAATCCAGGTAGCAAGATGTCGTTTATTTAATGTCATTAATTAGTCTTATGATGAATATGATGTTTAAAATGATGTCCAAACGTCGTAAAAAGGTCGTAAATTTGTCACAAGTACATAATGTTAAAAGTCGACGTCAAAAATACGTCATTTTTTTCGTGTTATTGACGGTAGCAAGGTGTCCGTCCATTTGACATCATTAATTAGTTATTCTTATGACGAATTTATACGGAGAAGAAATGAAAATTACAAAAATGAACAAATTTGCTAGGTATTGAAGTTATAAATATTGTAGTAAATTCACTACTTTTGTAATTTCCATCACTTTAAGAACCATAGTCTCGCTCGAGCCGTCGGACGGAACGGACGTGGAAGGCTCGCGCTCGTGGATGAACTGTAGAGTTGTTCATCCGAATGCGAAATAGCGATATAAGGTGATAACAATCGAAGTCGAAACTCGCGAGTGAAGGTGTCTAAACAGTTTAGCAATAGTCAAAAAAGAAATAAAATAGTGGTCGTAACAGGCATAGCAGTCGTGTAGGAAATCCGCGGCCATGATGATGGCCAGCGGTAGAAACACCGTGCCTATCACACATTCTGACGAATCTAAGCGGCTGAGTCAGACGACAGAGCGTCCAACGACAACACCAGCACCGTCAACAAAGAACGAAGCGATAAACACAGACGATTGGAATACAGTCAAAAACAAAAGTAAAAGGCCGAGAACGAGCCCAAACAATCAACAGAAGTCAAAACAATCAAGACTCGATTATTGGCTAGGCACGCCAATTCCCACAGCAAATCAATTCGACAGATTGGACAGCGACAACAATACAGAAGGAAAAAATGAAGAAAATAATGAGACTACTAACATTAACAAGAAACCTGAAAGAGCCCCACCAATATTCATTGCTGGTGTGAATAATATAAATCCACTGATGAATCTACTGAACTTAATTGTGAAAGACGAATTCTCTATTAAAGTACAAAATCAAGAACATGTGAAAGTCCAAGCTAACTCTATTGCAACATACGACATAATCATTAAAGCACTAAATGAAAAAAAAACTGAATATCATACATACCAAAAGAAGCAGGATATACCTTTCAGAGTTGTACTATGCAATATGCATTACTCGACTGACACCGATTCTATAAAAGAAGAAATTGAACGTTGTGGACATACAGTCCTAAGTGTCACTAACATGAAACACAAAACAACGAAGCAACCCTTATCCTTCTTCTTTGTTGACCTTAAACAGCAAGAGAATAACAAGTGCATATACAAGATTGAATATCTTCTTAGCACTAAAGTCAAGTTCGAACCGCCACGCCCCAAACGGGAGATACCCCAATGCATGAAGTGCCAGCGATATGGTCATACAAAAAATTTTTGTACCCATCCTCCTAGATGCGTCAAATGTGCCGGCAACCATTTAACTACAGATTGCCAGAGAAAAGAAAGATCCGATTTAGTAAAATGTGTATTGTGCGAAGGAAACCATCCGGCAAATTACAAGGGCTGTGTAATTTACAAGGAACTGCAAAAAGATAAATATCCACCCTTGAGGAAGAAGGAAATACCACAATCAACAAACGTTAAAGAACAAATTATTAGCCAACCAACATCCACAGAACGAACGAGGAGAGATTATAGAAACAGAAGCTATGCCCAGGTAACAGCTAACAACAGATCTGATGGACAAGACCAAAACAATCAACAACAACACGACAACAACAACAGCAACCATCTCGCTGAGTTACAGGAACTCAGATCAATGATAAAAAAGCTTACGGAGCAGGTGAGTACCATGCTCAACTTGCTCACTACTCTCGTCTCAAAAATGGTATAATGGCTAAAATCCTACAAATTGCAACTTGGAATGCCAACGGACTAGCACAACATAAACTAGAACTACAAACCTTCATGAAAGAACATAACGTAGATATTATGTTAATCTCAGAGACCCATTTTACAAAAAAGAGTTATATAAAATTTCAAGGTTACGTAATCCACCACACTGAACATCCAGATGGCAAGGCTCATGGTGGGACCGCCGTCATCGTTAGGAATACAATCAAACATCATGCCACTAGTATGTATCAGACTGAAAAAATTCAGGCCACAACGATAGTAGTGGAGGACTGGCAAGGCCCCATCACAATCTCGGCTATTTATTGTCCGCCAAAGCACATTATGATAACAGATGATTTCGAAACCTTATTCAAAACACTGGGAAATCGGTTTATAGTAGGTGGAGACTACAATTCAAAACATCCTCTATGGGGCTCACGGCTAATAACCCCTAAGGGAAGAGAACTATATAAAACAATACAATACTTAAAACTTGGTACGGTTTCAACAGGTGAACCAACGTATTGGCCAACTGACAGGCGGAAAATCCCGGATGTGATCGATTTTTATGTAACAAAAAACGTCAATAAACACTATTTAAAAGCAACTTCAAGCGTAGACTTATCATCAGACCACTCACCAGTTCTCCTTCGAGTAAACAGTGAAGTACTGCAAACTGAAAAACCGTGTATTCTGTGCAATAATCAAACCGACTGGAACTATTTCCGAGTACAAATCGAAGATACACTGATATTGACATTATCATTAAAAACGGACGATGAAGTTACAGCAGCAGTAGAGCACTTCAATCAATGCATACAGGCAGCAGCATGGAATGCCACTCCGAAACCTCCTGCAAATGCGAAAGGAAAAATAAGTTCCTCAAGAGAAGTAAAGATAAAAGTAGCAGAGAAAAGGGCTATAAGGAAACAATGGCAAACAACCAGATCCCCAGACTCAAAATCCAAATTAAACAAAGCAATAAAAAATCTACGCAAACTGCTAAACTCTGAATGCAATCGAGGAGTTCAAGATTATTTAAAAACACTGAGCGCATCTCAAGCGAACGACTATACTCTATGGAAAGCGACCAAACGCCTAAAACAACCAGTGATCCCGTCAACACCAATACGAACACCAAAAGGAACATGGGCGAAAAGTGCAAGTGAAAAAGCAAATGTTTTTGCACAACACTTTTCAAACGTCTTTACTCCACACCCAGCCGAGAAAGAAACAGATTTTGAAGATGAAATCCAAAAGACAATGAGCGCAACTCATCAGCAAGTACCCCCATCAAAAATGTTTACAAAAAAAGAAATCGTAAGAACTATTCGAATGGAACTAAACCAGAAGAAAGCTCCAGGATACGATTTAATCACCGGACTAGTACTTAAAAACTTACCAGAAATCGGAATGAAATTCATAACGCAGCTTTTTAATGCTATACTAAGAATTGGCTTTTTCCCATCGCAATGGAAAGTAGCACAGATTATACCCATTCTAAAGCCAGGAAAATGTCCAGAAAATGTAACGTCGTATCGACCAATCAGTTTATTACCAATCTTGGGAAAAGTATTTGAAAAATTACTGTACTCAAGACTAAAACCAATAATTGAAGAAAAGCGATTAATCCCTAATCATCAATTTGGATTCCGACAGAAACATGCTACTGTTGAACAAGTACATCGTGTATACAATACAATTTATACAGGCCTGGAACAGAAAGAATATTGCTCAGCTGCATTCTTGGATATCACACAAGCCTTTGATAAAATATGGCATACGGGGCTACTGTACAAAATTAAAGAAAAAATACCCTTAAGTTATTACTTAATCTTAAAATCGTACATACAAAATAGATACTTCTATGTTAAGTATCAAGACGCAAGAACCAACCTGCATGAAATAAAAGCAGGAGTGCCACAAGGAAGCGTACTCGGCCCGCTCCTTTACTTACTCTACACAGCTGACCTACCCACAACCCGTCAGGTGACAACAGCAACTTTTGCAGATGATACTGCAATTATAGCAGTCCACAAAGACCCAACAGCGGCATCTAATATTCTACAATCAAATCTGAACAATGTCCAAAAATGGTTATGTAAGTGGCGCATAAAAGCCAATGAAACTAAGTCCACACATGTAACATTTAGTACCCGAAGAGAAACTTGCCCACAAGTGTCACTTAACGGTCAAGCTATCCCACAAGCAGAAGTTGTTAAATATCTTGGGATATATCTGGATAGGCGCCTAAACTGGCAACATCACATATTCACAAAAAGAAAGCAGCTTGGTCTAAAATTAAGAAATATGTATTGGTTATTAAACCGGAATTCACAATTGACAATCGAAAACAAAATTCTCCTATATAAGACAATACTGAAGCCAATATGGACATACGGAATCCAGCTTTGGGGAACAGCCTCAAAATCTAATACAGAAATAATTCAACGATTTCAATCCAAAGTTCTCCGAATGGTAACAAATGCACCATGGTTTAAAACCAATGAAAACATACATCGTGATCTCGAAATCTTAACAATCAAAGAAGAAATTACAAAATGCTGTAAAAACTACAAAGACCGTCTTAAAAACCACCCAAATGAACTCGGGAAAAACCTCATGGAATGTTCCAGAAGAATGCGAAGACTTAAAAGAAAAATACCAACGGACAATTTATAATAATTATAACAATAGAGAACAGCTCTTTTGACATACTAATATTTTATATTTCTGTAGAAGGGTACTTCAGTGGACGCACTACTTACATGTTTAACTAAGTATCATAAATATTGCCGAATGTACTACATGAAAATAGACAGATTGTAATAAATAAATTTAAAAAAAAAAAAAAAAAAAGAACCATAATAAGCTCCTTGACGTCTAAACATCGTAAAAATGGATTCTTATATTTCTTGTCACTCACACAATGTCATAAACTAACATAAAAAATATATCATTATTTTCATGTTATTAATGGAATAAATATATGACATTATTAATTGATCACTAGTAATAATGTTACTAGTATGTCGACAATTGGTCATTTATTCAACGTAATTAAGTATGACATTGACGTTATAAATAAATAACATTAATTGGTCAAAAGATGACGTCATTATTACATTTTAAATAGATCACATAACGTCAATAATTTAAAATGACCAACTATCAACGTCAAAATCACGACAGCCTGCTACTTGGGAATATAGAGATCAAAAGAATAATTAGATCAAATGAACATATTTTAGATATTCTAAATTTAAATAAATTTGCTTTGGATACGTGAAAAGAATAATTTAATTTTTTGTAGTTTACTATGTACAATTCTCTTTCTTTTTTTTGCAAGGAAGAAAAAATATAACATTAAGTGATTTTTTTAGTTCCGATAAACTTAGAGAATTTAGAAAAACAGGCTGCGTACCAATGTCCAATTGACTGGCATTTATCCTTAATTCTTGCGTTATTTTATTCATCAACCTCAGATCCTCTCTGATCGATTCTAAGCCAGCAACGATGTCATTCAGATTTGTCAGGGAGACGGCGTGAGAATATTCTGCCAGTTGTTCGGTAACGATTTTTCCACTGGCCTGCAGGATATTGTTGAGCGTAACTTCAAGTTCCTCGGGATTGGTCTTGAGCAAATTGTCAATCTCTAGCTTCGTGGTAGTCAAGTAGAGCTTGACGTCTTTCAGACTTGTCTTGGCTTTACACGGAAGCTCTTTGGTTCCCTCCTGCATGTATTCGTTTGTCACAAAGGCACACACCACGCCGAATCTGCAGTTAATTGTCCGTGTTAATTGTTTACATTTTATTAGTGACGAGACAGGAAAATAGAATTTTATTATTTTTATACAAAGCTGTCATTAAACATACATATTTAACATCCCGAATATTAATAGCATATTTAACAACAGAGGGAATTAAATTGCGCGTGGGACAATTAAATTTCGAAGAGAGGGATAAGTTAGTCATTGCAGTGAAATCATGCAACGCATAATATATTGATACATTTATTGGCAATCAGCAGAAAAAGCAGCTTTGCAATTTTTTTGTAAGATACTTGAACATGATTGATTTATACATTTAGATCCAGTGAACTAAGAGCAAGACCAATCATATTAAAAAATTTTATATTTGCAAAATAATTTTTTCTGCTCAAAGCAGCCATTAGTACTTCTAAATGGAAAGAAGGAAGTGAATTTCAGGAATTTTCTAGTTTCAAAAAATCATAATGATATGCACCAACCGTAAACATCACAGCAGGAGTTTCTATTTTGCCGTATGTTTCAGTCATCATTTTTATTTCATTTATAATGCCACTATATAATTAATGAAGTGATTAAGATGGGAACGTCATGTAAATAGCCTGTTTTTCAGGAATTTTTTTTTGAAAAATGTAATGCGTAGATTAATTAGCAATTTAAGGCACAATTTATTTACGTTATAATATTTAAAGAAAATATTTTTTTAAGACTAATCAAAAGTTAAGAATAAAACGGTGCAATGGCGGCTTGAAAACAGCGTCTTGAAAATGCGCCGTGCAGCATACAGGTCACAAAAATGATCTGAAACAAAAAATACAAAATGGGTTCTTTAGTTTATGCAAAAACGCTCAGCATGACGGTCCCCTTTTATTAAAATTTGCAAATTTGCAAAAATGGCGAAGTTTTGAAAAAAAAAGGATTTTCTTTTATAAACAATTGTTAATAACAATGTTTTAAATAAAAAAAATCGGAGCTCGTCATGCTGAGGCCAAATATCTATAGAATTTCTATACCAAATTTCATAAAGATCGAATGATTAGTTTTTGAGCTACGTTGCACGGCGTGCGAAATTTTGCGTTTCGAGAAAAACGCGTTTAAAGTTTGAGTAATAGAAAAATCGTGAAAAAATTCGTAATTCGTTCTAACTTACCGCAGTTTTTTGCTAATCTGCGATTCCAGGGCCATAGAGTAGACCCTCCTCTTCTTCAAACTGTTCTAATTGAGCCGTTTTTTCCTGTTGTCGAAAAGTACGAGCCTCTTTGGTGGCATCAAGAGAGCGGCGCTCCTGCTGTTCAATACGGCGTTTGTCCTCATTATCGGCGAATCCTTTGCTCTGCTTTCCAATTACGATATTGAGATGTTGCATTGTTTGAAGGACGAACGAAAATCCTTCGTTAAACATGCCGGCAGCCAAAAAAGCAGCTATCTCAATGATTTTTTTACCACAATTGAGATGTTTAGGAGCTAAACGCCAGACGATAGCGTTGAAGCTCTCATTAGCATTTTGTGTATGCCCACCTAAACATCTCTCCAACAAATCATCCCGTGACAGATCTTCATAAATTGGACGAATATGTTTTTGCACATCTTCATGTAGTGGATCTGGATGGTCAAATTCTTGCCCCAAGGCTTGTGCGACGCGCCATTTACACTACGAGTCGGCGCCCGGAGGACAGCCGTCGTGCTGCGGTTTCTCATTTCTTGAAGTATAATGATAAAATGTTGCCATTATCGCCTTTCTCATCTCAATAACAGAATCACTGTTACGCCTGATAGCGACCGTAGTATCTTGTTAATTTTTTTATTAACACATCGGTCAGCTTTCCTTTTCCTCCTAATTTTGCACTTTTCTTTATATTGCGCAACCGACTGCCCATCCTCTTTTCCACATGTCCAATGCACTCGTTCTTTTTAATTTTGAACTCATGACCATATGGTTCAATATCCAAAATAGCTTTGAACGTTTTAGCGTCACCGTCTCCTATATAATTACTATAACGTACTCTGTGTAATTGTTCAGAGCGGAGAAACATTTCTACGACGGCATCTACTTCCATCTTACCCGAAGAGCCACTGTGATTCACTGCACAATGCCCATCTTCTTTATGCTCCAAATATTCGGGATTATCTTTATCGTTTTTATAATATGTACATATTTGGCAATAACTACTTTTCACCAATAAATCGATGACTTTCCCCGTGTTATATCCAATGAGCGTCGTTACACCGTAGAGTGAAGAAAATCCTCGCTTTTTCCAAGAGCCATCTCCAGATACTTTGAGATTTGTTAAAGGTTGTTCCTCTTTTTCATTATATTGTTTTTCTTCCTCAACAGCTTTATGACACGTATCATTATACATTTTTTGCAGTGAAGCATGTATATGCTGTATAATGCCGTCATAAGCACGTACACTCAATTCACAGCCTAAATCCATCATGCCGCAAAATATGTTTATACCTTTACGTGCCACGCCTAATAAACGCATCACAAACACAATTCTGCGGTTAATTTCAAAACTATTGTTTATAAAAGGTCCCGAATTAATCACAAATCCATTTATGTTCGATTTGTTTTGCGAAGAGAAATATTGGATTAGGGAAAAAGTCCCTTTACAAGTTGGTAAAAGAACTTTTTTAGCAACCCATATAATCTATTTTTTTTAAATTGACAATTACACCACTTGATAACGTTTCAGCTTTAAGAATCTGTATTATTAAAAAACGATTTTGTAGGGAAAATTTCAAACTTTCACGATAGATAGTCGAAAATTTGCTCAAATTTTTTTGGGCACACTACAGATCAAAGTGAAAAGAAAATTTTTATAAAAATTACGAAACTCATATAAATATAGCAAAAATCCTTTTATAAATTTAAATTTTGATTAATAAATAAGGCTCTGTAAGTATAAAACAATGTAGTACAAAAGAAGGACAAAGAGTCAGTAATGCAGCAAAGAACTTTAATTTAAATTAAAATTAAAAATTCATATAACAATTACAATTGACAAAAACAAACGTTTCGACTCCGATCGAGTCATTTTCAATGTTGTCGTAATATTTAAATCATCGTTATAAACCAAAAATATACAATACTATTATAATTTTTAATCCCGTATTGTTCATTTCGTGTAGTACGTTGCGAGCCATTTTTATCAAAAATCAAAGTAGACATAAAACAATATTCTTGTCAGTAAGTTTAAATTTTGATCACTTTTAACGAAAACATATTGATGAGAAAAAGTTTTTACCTTGTAAAAGGACTTTTTTTCTAATCCAATATATTTAGTTTAATTATTTTTAAAGGTCTTTTTGGGGATAACTTAGAGACCCTCAAGTAAGAGTCTGGCCACTCTCAACTTCATTCTGGTAGGACAATCTTGAATCAGACAAACATGGTGGAACTTCATATAGAAAATCCTTTATCACTTGAATTATTACAATCGGGCACGCAATAATTAGGCATTTTTTTTGTTACTAATTTTTTGTTACTAAATTCTTTTACAGTGTCTTGCCTGATGAGATTTTTTACTATGGATAATAGCGCTTAGCCGGGTAATAATTTTCTTATGACCCTATATATCCTGCAATACAGAGCCAAATGTTGCCGCCATATATAATACTATACTCTCTATAATATAAAGCGAAGTATTTCCGCCATATTTGTCCCATGGCTAGACTTTTACTTGAAAATCTCTAAGATAGCTAAATATCGCAGTAAATCAAAACGTTAAAAATTAAGATGGTAAATTCAAATCATAAAATGATAAATTACACAGTCCAACAAAAAAATTGCGAGTAGAGCTAGCATTTCTTAATAGATTTAAGATCGCTAAATCCAAATCCACCAGCGAAAGATGCCCATTACATCAAATTTTTGAGATAAATTTTTGAATAATATAATGAGCCAAAAACAGCGTTTTTTTTGCCATATTTACCATTTTTTTATGGCCAAACAAAAATATCCTTCAATTTCGTAAACGCCACTCTAAAAAGCGAATTTTCACCTTTAAAACGAATTTTACTATGCGATTTTTTTTCATCAAGTTATGAACATTTTCTGAATTAATGTAAAATAATGGATCAAATTAGCGGAATAAATCGCATTTGATTAAACATTGTAATGTTACCAATATCATTCAATAGTTACAATGTGGTATATTGCATTATAATATTACAACCATATCGTTCAATTATTACATTGCAGTTTATAGCATTGCATTATTACTACAACAGCGTTGGAATATTATAATGCATTTTATCGTAATGCCATCTTTCTAAGATATAAATAATATTTGATTATTTACTAAATAAATATTAAATATTGAAAAATTAGGAATATGGATTAAACATAACTCACAATAGATACAAATAAGTTGTGTCTTATATCTTATTTGTTGTGTCTTATATCTATTGCAATTAAATTTAATATTCATTTACAATTTTTTTTATTTCTTCAATATTCAATATTTTTTTCCTTGTTCTTGATTTATTTATTATACGCGGGGCCAAATAATACATCATTGAAATATATATACAAGTCAGTGTTTCAACATTCGCCATTCAAAATACAATAGTAACAAAGATTTAGAAAAATTAAGTAAAATGATTATTTATAAATTTTTATTTTAAACAATAGTCTTTGAGAAATATAAAGGGTTTTAATATGACTGTCCTAACTATACGAAATATTGCAATATTTTAATATTTTAATAGTGCGCAATATTACAAAAATTGCAGCAGTATTGCTGTAATATTAAAATTTTTATATTTTATAGAATATATTGCAATAGTATTGAAAAATATTTTGTAGAAAATATTGCAATTTATTGTTGCAAGTGTTACGATTCAGTAGATTATATTTAGAGAAATATTGCATACATGTTGCTGTAAAATTATGCAACAATTATTCCATTTTTACTAATTGCTAACATATTATTGTGCTTAGCATTATATTCCAAAATACATGATAAATATGATAAAGTTATGATCAAAAAATATTTCGGGGGCCTAGAAAGCACATCCAAAATGGTTTAGGAATCTCCAGGAAATTCGTCTACTCGACTTATAAGAGGAAGTATTCTTTCTTATAGAACTTCTGGACATTTTCTCTTTACGAAATGTGTACCCCTTTCATGACGGGACCGCATACTTACTTATTGGATTGTAATACAACAATATATTGCAATATTTTCTACAAAATTAAAATTGCAATATTTTGCAATATTAAAATACATCATATATAACATTATTTAATAATAAAAATTAAAAATAAAAGTTTAGAAAGGTTATGAACCAAAAAACAACAATGTAAAAGCGTAAATAAAGGAAACAAACATAATTATCACGATCTAAAGCAAATAACAAATAACAGACGTCGTTTCGAGCTCGATCGGGTCATCCTCAATGTTGAATTTTTTAGATACGACTATAATTGTTGAGGAGAATAGAATTGTGTTTGATAGATTTCAGAAACAAGTTCGGGGAGATTTCTCAATTTTTATTCCCACTATCCTTCATGTCATAAAAAAGATTATTATAGATGCAATATATAGAATCTTATTATTGTCACCCAAAATTTCATGAGCATAATCTTATAGACACTGTTCACACTTTTTTAGAGAATAGTTATCCTCTCCATTTCATATTCGCCATGATTCACAACAGACTCTTTTTTTACTTTCGTAAATATAAAAACTCTCATATTTCTTATTTTTCTAAAAATGAGATATCGGCGGATAATATTTCTCCATACCTTATGTTAAATCAATTTCTGGAAGTTTTAGATCTATCGCCTTTAAAATGAATTTGAAATTAACTTATTCAATTCCTAACACGTTAAATAAATACATAAAAAAAGGTGATAAAAGATCAATTAGATGTTTTATCACATCAAGGGGTGATTTACAAAATATTTTTTATGAGGATTGCGAGGCTAGTTATATGGGTCAAACGAAGAGAAAAGAAAAGAATTAGATTACAAGAACATAAGCTTGATATAAATAAAAATACGGGCTCTCCAACTATCATCACGAACCATCATATTGATTGCAATCACAATTTTGGAGCAAAATGTAAAAATTCTTGATAAGGAACCTTCTTATAAAAAAAAGTTGGTATTTGAAATGGTTCATATTAAAAAGCAAAACCAGGGTCTAAATTGGAGTATGTGTGAAATAATTCGGCATTGCAGTCAAGCGCAATATTGCATATGCTATAACCCGCTAGAAAAATGAGATGCACCCGCTGCATCTTGCGTAGGAAACTAAACCGAAGGATCACGTATATTTTAAAATTTCGAAGCCTTCTCAAACGGCCAAAACAATTAATTTTTCTCTGGATATGAGGTTGAATAAGCAATCGAGAGAGGAGCGACACTTCTCCGCTGGCTTTCGCCGTATTAAATTGTGTAAATCTGATGCACTCAGAATAAAAACTTATATTCGAGATAAAGTTGAGTTGATCATTGATACTGGCCAATCGTAATCACTATCCATAAGACATATAACCAAAGTATAGTAGCAACAATTTATATCAACCAAAAAACAATGAACTATTGTCGAAATAAGATGTCGTATTTCAAGAATCCTATAAAAGTGCTCTGTGCTGTAAGTATAAATCATAAAGCCAAATATTAATGTTTATTAACATATAAGCTTATTAACATTAACATTTAACAATTTTTTTTATGTTAATAAACTTATATTAATAATTAGGTTTTATTATTAAGACTATTAAGAATACTAGACTATAGCAGACTTATAGCACAGAGCACTTTATAGGATTCTCGCAATATGACATGCATCTTGTTTTAGTAATAGTTCATTATGTTTTTTCTATAAATTTATATAAAAGTTTATATAAATTGTTGCTACTGTACAATAAATAACATTATCGGCAAGTGAAGATAGATGATAATTTAGCTAATTGTAATCTAAAATGCTTTTTTTTGATCGTTTTAAAAAAATTCTTCATCTATAGTGTATAGGGAAAGCCCGGGCAGCGTGGACGTGTTCAGGTTGATAAGAAAAAATGACACAATTAAAATTAAGATTAGAAACCATTTTTATTCTCATAAATCTCTTAAAGGACTTGACTTTGAAATAAAATTTAAAAAATTAAAAAACTTGAACATTATTACGTCGTTTTAGTTAAAACATAAAAAAAGAGAAATCATCCGCTTTGCCCGCTCTGTCCCTCCGTATTCCTAGTATTTTCATTGTAATCGTATACCGAGTAAAGAGGATGGATCATCCGCTTTGCCCAAAAGACTTATCTGGCGCGAATTTGGAAAAGTTAGAACAAGTTGAAGCACCAAACGAAAAATTTTAATCTTGATTATATAACGATTAAAGATAATATACGATTAAAGATACAAAATTCTTATAAAAAATCATTCACACTTAAGAAACAATTACAGATAATAATTAAGCTACGTACCTAAGGAAAAATCGGAAGAAAACACTTAATTTTCTATATGTCTCTATTAAACATAAACGAACGCAATCATATGTCATTTCGTACTTTCATAGCGTCGCTGGTCGGTCATTTCTTCAACTGATAGAGACTCACAGCACAATCTCAGATAGATAAGCGAAAATAAAAGATATTTGCTTTACTCAGAGCGTCCATTTTGCCCGGGCTTCTCCTATATACATATTGTAAACTAACAAATGTTTAATTAATTATATCAACTTTACCCGCATCGACTTTCATATCTAGTTCTGTTTTTTTTACTGGTTTGAAGCCATTGCTGACAAATAATTCCGTTCTTAGAAAATTGAAAAAATTTTTAATTTTTCGTTTTCTTGTAAGACATGCGATTAGTACAATATTTTATGCAACACGCTGGAATTTTTGCAAATTAAACAAACGATACTAATATACCAATCCATTCTTTCTTCTTCAACTAGCCTCACCAATTATATTCTTTGACAGCTATGTTTGACAATTCTATTCTAATCTTTGACAGCTGTATGTATATGTACATGGAAGAGGCCATGTTAATTTTTAACATTTGGGACAAACTCTAATTGGTCGAAGAGCAGACGCTATTTTGAACCATTGCGCAGCCTCAGAAATCTTGTCTTCTTATATCATGTCTTCTTATATCATGGGTATAGAATAGTTTTTAACTTTTAATAGGGTGGCCCACGTAAAGTATTACAAGCTAATAACTTTAAAAATATTTGTCCTATCAAAAAGTTGTTCACGAGAAAGTTTCATATATTTGAGGGATTTTTCTAACCATGTAAACAAAAATCCGCTCCCGCCTTCCCCCTTTAAAAGAGGGCGGGAGGAGCTAACATAAAAGTTTCAAATGGAATCTCCTATAAAATGTTACATATTTGGATTCTACGGGAAAGAAACAAGTAAACTTTGTCTAAAAAATTTTTTTCAAAAATGCTTCTATCAAAAGTTATAAACATTTAAAGTAGAATAAAACTTTAAACTAGAATACTATAAAACTTTAAAGTAAAATACTTTCAAACTAATGATAAAAACATAAATTATAATAAATAAAAGACTTTATTGCTTTTTTGTTCTTTCTTATTGTATTAAATGTTTGATCTGTCGACCATTTCACATTCACTTATACTACAAAATTTTCTTTAATTCTGAATAACATTTCTGAGATCACACTAGCGCAAGCTTCACGTATTCTTCGTTTTAAATCTTTTTTTTTGTCATAAATGATTCAAACATGACTTTCTCTTTACATTAGTCTCATAAAACATAGTCCAAAGCCGGTACTCCTCTGCCGATCGACATCTTTGCTGGTCTCGTTAATCGAGGCAGCTTAGCAGTAATCCAAGGATATATCTCTATGCCTTGAGCGCTTTTACTTCGCTTTAGCGGACCTTATATCCCCCGCTGGGCAAATCTATAATGCGGGTTCGCGGTCGTCGCGCCAGCCCCTGGGGGCTGAATCACGGTACTCGCGATTCGCGGTTCGCGAGCGCTCGCGAGAAAGTTGGTGCCGCGAGCCACTTCACGAAAAGGCACGAGAGAAAGTCGGCGTGTACCGGGCCCTGTATTGCAGGCGCTTGCATAATAGGTTGCCTGTGGTACTGGCACTTGCAGTCGCCACAGGGTCTCCTCGGTAGTGAAACCATCTATATGTTTATAAACTTTACCGGAGGTTTGACCTGCCATCCGCTCCTTGTAGTGAGCTGGAGATTTCTCTTCCGCCTTCTCGTCGTCTTCCAACGTATATGCCGGCTTGTGGTCTATTAAAACTCTGATTGACTTCCCCCTGACTTTCATCTTCTCGCTCTTCTGTAGTACCTCAAATGATCCCTCATATGATGCTTGTAGCGCTCCTGCCTTAGGAATATTTTGGGTGTACTCTCTACGTCTTTAAAGATGAACGTTGGCTTTTGTCCGTGTTTCCGGATCCTTGGGCATAGTTGTTCCATTACTTCTCTTAGAGTCTCCAGGTACTCGTGCCTTTCTTATCGTTTTCCGATTGGAATGTCTTCTAGGAACTGCTCTGGTAACCTTATTGATTCTCCCAGTTCTGCTAAAGTTTCTTCTAAGTCCTCTCTTGTCGCGGCTCGAACTCCCAAATGACTGGCAATACATTTATCGGTCCGGTGGCTTCTAATGGCAGATTTTAACTGCCGATGAAAACGCTCCATCATCTCATTTGCCTGGGAGTGATATGCTGTCGTCCTTCAGAGTATCGATCAGATTAGTTGTGTCAGCTGTCTAAAGAAGTTTGCCTCGAACTATCGTCCCTGGGCTGTTGTTATCCTTTGAGAAACTCCAAACCTTGTTATGCAGTCTCTGAATAGGTGCTTTGCTACAGTCTCTGCCGTTATGTCCGTCATTGGTATTGCTTCTGGCCAGCGCGTAAAATGAACACAGTTAGGCAATATCTGAAATTTTCTGAGCTAGGCAGCGATCCAAGTCCGAGTGTATGTGTTCAAACCTTCTCGTTTGCCCGATTATATTTCCGATCGGTGTTGCGTTGTGCCTAGTTATTTTTGCCTTTTGGCACTGTATGCATGTTCGTGCTCACTGCCTGCAGTCCTTGTTTATATTTGGTCAGACAAATCGCCTTGCTACCAACTTTGCTGTTGTCTTTATTCCTAAGTAAGCCAGACCATGTAACGATTGGAACACCTGCCATCGGAAAGCTTGCGTGAGATAGGGTCTTGTCACTTGTGTGCTTGTGTCGCAATAAAACGTTGCTTCTGATTATGGAACTGGTACTTTCTCTAGCCGGAGTCCTTGTGTGTTCTCCAGTATGGTCTTAAGTTGGCGTCGTCTTGTTGCACCTTGGCCACTTCCTCAAAATTTATTGTTCTCTAGATTCTTTCAACTCGGAACAAAAAAGTATCTGCCACGATATTGTCATTGTCTGCTATGTGTCGGATATCGGTTGTAAATTGGATTATGAATTATTTCAGCTAGCGAGTCTGTCTTAAAGATCTGCGTTGCGGATCTTGATTGAACGTAAAAATCAAAGGCTTGTGGTCTGTTAAAATACTGAATTGGCGTCCTTCCACCATGTATCTGAAATGTTTTACTACTGTGTATATGAGATATGAGAGCCCATATGTCAGAAGTTTCCTATTATATAATATAAGCTGTACTTCATTTGAGCACCACTTAGCTTCTTACTCAAGAACGCTAACGGTTGCCAACTTTACTTGCTCTTATTGGAATATTGCTCCTAAGGCCGTAGCTGACGCATCCGTTATTAGCTATAACTCTGTCGTTGCGTTGGTATCAGCATTATGGCTTGGGCCAGGCTCTTCTTCACCTTTGCAAAGGCGTTTAGATGTCCATTCGACTAGAGTCTTCTTCTTGTTCTTCTTGCCTTTAAGCACGTCATTGAGTATAGCCTAAATTTACGCTGTTCTTGGCATGAACCTTCTATAGATTCGCAAAAATTGTTGTAGCTGCTTAACCGTGGTTAGTTTTGAGAAGTTCCTTATTGCTTTTACTTTCTGTTGCGGCGGGCTTGTGCCTTCGGCTGAGACATCGTATCCTAGGAACCTGACTTGTTCTACTCCTAGTACACATTTGGATGCGTTGACAAGAATGTTTGTCCAAACGTGTGAATACTTCACTCAAATGTCGCTTGTGTTCCTACGGCGTATCTGATGCTATCAGTATGTACACATAACAGTAGTTTTCAAACCTTATAGTATCCCGTTGATAAATCTTTGGTATGTCTGCGCGACGTTCCGAAGTCCAAATGACATGAAGTCTATATTTGAATTTGAACATACCGAATGACATCGTAATGACAATCTTGAGTATGTCCTCTGGATATATCGAAATCTGATTATATGCTCGAATCAGATCCAGTGTAAAGAAAACTTTCTTTCCATGTAACGTCTGTGCGAAGTTTTCTAGATAGCGGAATTGGATACCAGTCTGGTACTGTCCTCGCATTTAACTTTCTGTAATCACCACACAGTCGCCATGTGTCATCTCTCTTAAGTACCATGTGCAGAGGTGATGATGGGCTCTTTGATGTCTGAATAATGCCTTCTCGCAACATTAGCTCGAATTCTGCTTTAGCTGCCTTAAGTTTGTCTCCGAGGTCTACATGCTTCCGGTGTGGTCTTTATATAATGCACCGTCCCGTGTCTTACATCACACTGTTGCTCTGTATTCCTTTATTAAAATAGCGTGGTATTTTAATAGTGCCGCCACTATTTTAATAGTTGGTACTTTTATGATGCTTGTCGACCCTCTTATTTCTAGGTCTGTCTTGCCATCTATTAATTTCTTTCTTCTATCGGGCAAGAAATTATAATGTGCCAGGAAATCTTCTCCTGTAATCGGCTGGGTGATGTTAGCTACCACAAATCTCCACGGAAATGCTCATCGGAGTCCAAGCTCTGGCTATAATGTCATCATCCCGTAAGTTGGTATCAGTATTCCATTGGCGTGTATAATTGGTAAGGAGCTAGTCTCCTCTTCCCCTTTGTTTCTGACATCGGAAAGATACTAACATCGGATTCTGTGTCGATTAAGAATCTTTTGCCTGTTACCCTGTCTGTAACATGCAGGCAGCATAACCAAGGGCTATCGTCAACGGGTGTCATCATTGAGTGCCCTCGCTGTCCCAGCAAGGTGTCGTCTATTTAACGTTATTAATTAGTCATCCTTATGACGAATGTGACGTTTAAAATAACGTCCAAACATTGTAAAAATGACATGAATTTGTCACAAGTACATAACATCATAAATCGACGTCAAAAATACATCATTTTTTTCGTGTTATTAATAGTAGCAAGGTGTCGTCCGTTTGGCATTATTAATTAGTTATTCTTATGATGAATTTATGCGGTTCCTGAGGCGAAATGAAAATTATAAAAATAAACAAATTTGCTAGGTGTTGAAGTTATAAATATTCTAGTAAATTCAATTACTTTTGTAATTTCCTTATTTTAAGAACCATAATAAGCTCCTTGACGTGAATTCTTATATTCTTATCATTCACACAATATCATAAACTGATATAAAAAAATACATTATTTTCGTGTTATTAATGGAACGTATGACATTATTAATTGATTACTAGTAATATTACTAGTACGTCGCTACTATTGGCTATTTATTCGACGTCATTAAGTATGACATTGTAAAGACGTCATAAATAAATGACGTCATTAATTGGTCAAAAAGATGATGTCATTATTACATCTTAAATAGGTCACATGACGTCAATAATTTAAAATGATTAACTATCGACGTCAAAATAACGACAGCTTGCTACTAGGGATTTTCCGTTTTCTTGTATTTACATGGCTGCTCGCCTTATGGCTTCAACTTCAAAACGTCTGTGGTAGTAACATATTGTGTATTGCTTACTGCTCTCTCTAGACCTATTTCGAAATCTGCTCCTGATCCTGTATTTATTTAAATTTTTGCCCATTCTTTCTACTTGCATCGTCAGGGCTGCCACTTGCTGCTGGAATTCCTCGACTGGATCTTCTTTATCCGGAGCTTTCGCTGTTTGCGGCCCTGTTGTAGCTAAAACTATTTCTTTATGTCCTATCTCATGGATCCTGCCGGCCTGCTCTGTGACACTGCTGAGGTTATCGTCTCATGTTGCTAATATTGTCTGCATCTATGCGGGCAGGCGTCCCAGCTATAGGGTGCGCAATAACCTTTCAAAAATAGCGGTACCTGCTAAGTTGCCAGATATTTTAGGAACTGTGATGATTTCCTATCCCTCATCTCTTTAATTTCTAAGAATTGCCATATGCGATGTTCCTGCTAATCGCTGTATCAATACCCTGTTAAGGGTTTCATATTTTTGTCTGCTTAGCGGGTTGATGATTACATCTTCATCTCTTTTGCCTGTTTCGGCTCTATCCGTGAAGGCATAGATGTACCGCTCGTGATCGTTTGTTACCCCGCAGATGTCAAATTGGCCTTCGAGTTGTGCGAATCATAATTCCGACTCTTCTGACTAGATGGCGGTATTCGGATCGTCACTCTGTTAATCTGTATGTCTTCTTCGGGCATCACGATGGTTGTATCATCGGAGTTAGACTTTGCAGATAAATGTCTTTGCAGATAAATGTCCTTGATCGCTCCTTATTGACTTCCTTGTCGGAATCCTAGTTACAGTAAATTTATAATAGATACGATAGAAACACAAATGCATTAAATCAAAATATGCTTAATAAAAGTTTTGAACAACAGCAGCTTCAGCGATAGTTATTACGATGAATATTATTTGTTGTTAACTCTAGTAACTATTTTTTGTACTTCTTTAACTAATGCTATATTGCACTGTAACTGTCTGTAACCCGAGAGTTGTGGCAATATGGTTACTATTTATGACATCATTGATGGATACTGCTGCAGCATATTGATAATAACAAAACAATTTTGCAGTACTGCTAGTATTAATAGTGTTTATTGGAACATAGTCTTACAGCTTATAAGACAAAATTTAAAAGGTACAAAATGTATATTGATAAGAACTACATAATAAGATTAATAGAAGCAACCGCAAAATTTAAATGCAATTACAAGATAGTTTATAAACTATGTCAAAATAAATATCTATTAATAAGAACTATGTACATGGAATTTCCATAACTTCTACTATGCGGGGCTATGAAAAGTTAGAGAGGTTCTCTCTATTACATTAAAAGTGAAGCATTAAAGAGAAATAACATGGATAATACTACATCCCATAGGTTATGTGCATGTACTACATGGGCTGAAAAGTCCTGGGATTTTTCAATAAGTGGCGTCACTAGAAAATAAACATGATTCATTTCGAGAGGTTCATCTGGTCACTTAAAAATCCCGGAACTTTTCAGCCCATGTAATATAAGTATCTGTGCAAACGTTCTCACTTATCTGAAGAAGAACAAGAAAATAAAAATAATGTCAATTTGACATTTAATGTCGTATTGATCGAATTTAAGTTATCTTTATCATGACCAAAAAATGATATAAATTTCAATATGATGTCAAATTGACGTTATTTTGATTTTCTTGTTTTCCTTGATATATAGTGAGAACATAGATGCCTAGGAATGCACACCTATAGAATGTAGTATTATCCATGTTATTTCTTTTTAATGCTTCATTTCTAATGTAATGGGAAGAACCTCTCTAACTTCTCACAGCCCCGCATAGTAAGAAATTCCACATACATAGTTCTTATTAATATGTAGATATTTATTTTGACATAGTTTATGAACTATATTGTAACTGCATTTAAATTTTGCGATTGCTTCTATTAATCTTATTATGTAGTTCTTATTTTCCTTGGGATGTAGTTAGAATGTTTGTATAGATGCCAACGCAATATAACCTATTTAAACACTAAAAATTTTTATATATGGAAGGAGAAATTAAGAGTACTGAAATTAAGAAATTTCTACTTTAATAAGATAAAAAATTTTCAACTTACTCTTTGCAAGGTGTTTCATTTTAAGTGATATGATCGATTATCTCGCGATGATTTTATTGAAAAATTTTTCGGACTAAAGTTGCATGGCTTGAAGGGGAACACATAATGGAAATGTAGACTTGATCTTATCAAAATCGGGTCAAAGTCCCCATTAATGTTTTTTTAAATGGAAACCTCTATTTTTTTATTACATATTCTTGTAGCTTATCTCGAGAGCTTTCCAAAACACTATAATAAAGTTACATTTCATTGAGTACTTTATGTTATGGAGCTTAAAAGTTACAGTATCGCCGGCGTTATCCATATACGCATGCGCGTGTGAGTGGAATTCTTACGCACGCGCGTCTCCGCAATCTATCCACATTGCTTGACATACGCTCACGCGCATGGAATTGAGTCCAATCCTTCCCAATTAAACTTTCTTCTTTTTTCCGTATAGCTTTTTATTTCAATTTTTTTACATTAGTGGGCTTATTCAAAGCTTTGTTTTAAAATGCCCGCTTATAGTTCAAATGAAATCGTTGATATTATTCTTGTGTTTGGTGAAGCTGGATGAAATTATTATAAAACAGAAAGATTGTATCATAATAGATATCCGTTTAAACGACATCCAAATGCAATGAAGAATTTTATTACGAGTAGAAGTATCCGTAAGAGAAACTCAAGCAAATAAATACTGAAGATAATCCATTAATGATCCGCGTATATTAACTATGTACTAGCAATGATAAATTCGAATCCTCATTTGATTAAAGAACTGCAACGTAATTTAGGAATTCCTTACGTCACTATGTGGAGGATTTTACAAAGACATAAATTCCATCTTTATCACATCACTTTAACCCAAGATGTAAGTGAAAATGATATGAGAGTAAGAAGACAATTTTGTCGTTGGGCATTACAAATGATAAGAGAAAATCCAACTTTTTTCCAGTATGTTCTCTTCAGTGACGAAGCCTCATTTCACAATGGACAACTCAACAGGCATAACTAGTCCACCTCATTATTGGTCCACGTACAATCCTCACTGGACTCAATGTATTGATAATCAACATCGTTTAAATACTTGATGCTTGTAAATGGATATTTAATTGGTTCATACTTTTTTGATAACCGTTTAAATGGAGAAACTTATCTTTCTTTCTTGCAGAATAAATTGCCTAAACTTTTAGAAGAGGATGATCTTGTTACTCGACAAAAAATGTGGTGGCAGCAAGGTGGTATACCATCTCATCGTATTGTGACGGAAAACCTCAATGACATCTTCTATGAAAGATGGATAGAGAGGTATGAATATATTCGATAGCCTCCACGATCTCATGACTTAACTTTGTGTAATTTTTTTTGTAGGGCTACATAAAAAATATTGTTTACAAAACTCCGCCGACATCTGCAGGAGACATAAAAAATCGACTAGTGTGTCGTAGCATTCCTCAAAATATTTTAATTTCAACAGTAAAAAATTTTGAGAAACGTTGAGGCTATGTCTGCAAGAAAATAGAGCTCTATTTGAATACCTTATCAATGGCTAAAGATATATTCGAATTGATCTTGCCTTAGTTGGCCGGATCAGTGATTAGTCTTGCCTTAGTTGGCCGGATCAGTTCCGACCTTGCCTTAATCAGTGATCGGTCTTGCGTTATAACTTAACAAGTACTTAATGAAAAATAACTTTATTATAGTTTTTTGGAAAGCTCTTAATATAAGCTGCAAGAATACATAAAAAATAGAGGTTTCCGTTTAAAAAAAACATTAATGATCTTGACCTGATTTTGACAAGGTCACTCAAGTCCACATTTCCATCATGTGTCCCCCTTCAAGCCATGCAACTTTCGTTCGAAAAATTTTTCAATAAAATCATCGATTCGCGAGATAATCGACTATATCACTTAAAATGAAACACCTTGTATATATTGCAAATATCAATTAACAACATTATTATATTCTCTTACCATTGAATCCAATAAACCATAAATATAACTACATAACGTAGATGTAAATTATGTATTTACGTATGTAAGACTTTCCCTAGGGTTAACGAAATATCATACATTAAGTACAAACATATATGTTATACTCCTATATTGCTAACGCAGCCTCTTTTTGGGAAAGGGGAGAGGGGTGTGTGCAAAGAGCGAGGTAGAGAATATCGGATCTCTCACATCACACAATACTCGAATGTGGTAACAATCTTATTATCAGGTGTTTTCTCTTGCATATTCTCTTGCATATCTAGCAAAATCGCATTTAATGCTGTTAGACATGCGAGCGATCATGTACGTAATATACGCTATGCAACAAACGCGTGAGGATCAGTGTGAATGATAGAATAAAATTGGTTATGGACACGCGCATGTGTATTGTAACAAGTACACTATCTAAGAGAGATAAGTATCGTCTGCACCGTGGTGTTTTCGCTAACTCGAGAGCTGCGTTAACGATATAGTAGTATTATATATATGGGTACAAATGATAGCTGTATTTGAGTAATACTACAAACTCAAAGAATGTTTTTATAAAAATCTGTCCTTAACTTGGCAAATAATCGTAACGTAAAACTCTCTCCTTCGCAACGGACACCCATGTCACTCTCTAAATCAGAGCCTTCCAAATGGTCACGTGATCGTGTCCCTACCAAGATTTCATCGGTAAGCAGACCCCTCTCAATGGCTTAGTTTACACTCAATGACTTGACTTGTACCCTGACCTATACCCTAACCTAAAGGAGGTCTCGAACAGAGCCTTTACCCCATTTAGATATATAACATTTTTGGGCCTAATGTAGTCTAAGGTAGCATTTAGTCTCACGTGCCATCTGCCAGTATTTCTTTATATTCTATATATTCATTGTATTTCTTTATACTTTATGCCTTTAGGCCGACTATCTGTGTTTATATGCGTTAAAGCTGATTAGGCCTAAGAGAGGCCAGGGATCTTGAAAAAGATCCCTCACCTAAGCAAGGTTACTTGCTTAGCTATTTACATTACGATCTGTCGTGTTTAGATTAGATTTAGAGTATAGGTAGCGGTCTAAACATAGAGTGCAAACTAGATCAATGTTACCCTCTCTAACGCTACCGTCCAGTCTTCTCGCCACGTGGGTTCATAGCCATCGCAAGCATGGTGGAAATAACAAGGTGTGCTCGTTTTTCGTATTCATTTTCATGTTCTGCAGAGTGACTGAGATCCGCCATCTTGCCACAGATAATAGGCGCATGATATATCATAGTCATGATATATCATGGTTATAGACCGGTATTCATAGTCTTATTTCAAGACCGTCTTAAGACACTAATGCAGCCCTCTGATTTGTTCGTGACTTCTTAAGATCGTACTTAAGACGGTCTTGAATATAAGATCTGATTGTGAATACCAGCCATAGTGTTGACAGCAACGACATATGTCAGTGATATAGATAAGTATTATTTAATTTGCCGTTACCATGGTGGAAATAGTAAAAATATAAAAATTTCGCGAGAGTATTGCTATGCTTAGTACGTACACATACTTACATATGAATTAGAAAGAGAAACATCAATAATAAATTTTTGCAGAAAATCAAAGAGTAAAGCGTAATAAAAAAACTTTACAAATCGTAAAATTATTATATTTTGAATGTAAATTTCACTTTAAATTTCACGTTAAATTTCACTGATTATTATTATTTTTTATTGATTATTATTTTTTTTACTGATATTTCTTTTACTGATCATTCATTGTTATATTAAATCTATTTATTTTTAATTATATTAATTATGTTCTTTGTTCGAGTTGAAATTAAAAAAAAATATATAAACATATATGTAGGACTTCCATTTCTGGAGCGAGTGAGTGTGACGTGTGAGAGACGATTGACATTTTGTGAGGCAGAAAACAAGTGAGGAGAGAATGGTGAGAGAGTGGAGTATGGATGTGAAGGAGCGGATGACAGAGTAGAGGTGGAATGATTGGAGGGAGGCATGAGTGTCAGAGAGAGGGGGAGATGGAT
>JAANIC010006101.1:45902-73831 GCA_017607545.1 Acromyrmex charruanus
TGAGAGCGAGGGTATGAGTAGGGGAGGGGGGAGAAGGGAAGGAGGAAAGAGGAGGGGAGAGGGGAGGGAGGGACGGAGGGAGAGAGAGAGGAGGGGGGCCGAGTGGAAGGTTAGAAAGAGAGTAAGGCAAATTCTATAATGTACTCTTTGTTTAATGTTTCTTGCTGTTTGTCTCTGTTTGTCTCTTATTTTTTTGGTCAATAAGACAAGAGACAAACAGCAAGAAACAGAAAACAAGAAGCACATTGTAGAATAGCCATTAGTGTAGAGAGGAAACATAGGGAATAAAGCACACGCGTGGGGCTGATAATAAGCAGTAGGTAGAGAGGTGAGCGAGCCTAAAGAGAGCAAAAACATGAAGAGAAACATAGAGAAGCGATATAAGAAGAAGAGATAGCGTCCAACGTAAGCTTTTTACGAAGAATTATCCAGAGATAATAATAGCGTTCCAATAGAACGTCTTGATTTGTGACAATAATATGCAATATTGAATTAATACGCGATAATTAAATCTCTAAAGAGAACTTTTGTAGGAAAAATTCATTCCACGATATTTATATGTGATATTAATATGTATAATTCACTCTACGCGCGAGACATAAAGTATTTATTAAATTTTACATTTTTTTATACAGCTTTATTCTATGTAAACTATTATTTTATTATTATCTGTCATTATAAAATAAATGTAATTTATATTTGAGGTACAAAATAAAGAATTTTCTCGTAGATGAATTAAAAATTCTTATCATAATACAGGGTGGCCAACGATCTAACATTTTTAAATTTCCGATCTTTTCCTAGTTTTCCAGGTTTGCGTTGCGAGATACAGATTACTAAAGCCATCTATTGGAAAAATAATGGATTTCTTTTTACTACACCTAATATTATCTCCTCATTATCTCCTATATTTTTAACGGTATCATAGATACGTCGTTGAGCAATGAGACTTTTGTCAAGTTGATTTTCAACAGTTGTGGAGAAAGATAGAGAAGAGAAGAGGAAGAGGGGAGGGAAGTAGGAAAGAAGTAAATATTTAGGAAAAGTAGAAAGACAGGAAAATCGTCTATAAAGAATGCAGCGGCAGAAGAGGGACACATTTCGGATATATTAAAAAGATGGATGGAGGAAATGAAGAAGAGGTGGAATAGGATGAAGGATAATCGGGGGGAGATTAAGAAGGAACTAAAAGATATAAGGGAGAGAGAGGAAGAGTGGAGAAGGGAGTATGAGAAAATGAGAAAAAGAATTGAGATATTGGAGAAAAATGGGAGAGGGAAGAGATAGGTGCGGAGAAAAATAGAGGCGATAGAGGAGAGAGTAAAGATACTGGAGGAGAGAGGGAGGGATACAGGGTTAGAGAGGGCAGAGGGAGGGAATGGGAGGGGAGAGAAGGAATTGGAAGGAAGTAAGAGCAATGGAGAAAGCAATGGAGCGTGGGAATTAAAGGAGAGGCAGGAAAGCAAGAGAAATATTATACTAAAGGGGTTCAGGGTGAAAGAGGAGAAAATAGAATGCGAAATAGAAGGGTTAATAAAGAGGATAGGGGCAGAAATAAAGATTGAGGAGACAAGAAAGGTCAGAAATAGGAAAAAGGGAGGGGATGAAATGATGATGATTCAATTAGGATCCGAGGAGGACAAAAAAAAAGGTAATGTAAAGAAAAAAGACTTTAAACGGGGAGAAGGTTTGGATAGTGGACGACCTAACATGGAAAGAGAGAAGGTTGATGGAGAAAATTAGGGATATAGCGAAGAAGGAGGAAGGGAAAGGAGCGAGCGTATAAGTAGGATATAAGAAGCTAAGGATAAATGATGAATGGTGGGTCTGGGACGAGGAAGAAAGAAGTGGAAGGGTAGGGAGAGGTGGCTGCAAAGTAGCGTTTTGGAACGTAGCAGGGTTGGTGAATAAGGATAGGAATTTTTGGATGGGGTTAACAGATTGAGATATTGTAGTTATGGTGGAGACATGGATAGAGAAGAAGGGATGAGAGAAAATTAAGGAAAGGTTGCCGAGAACATATTGTATATTTGAGAAACGTAATGGGCAAAGAAAAGGAATAATAAGGGAAGAGCAATGGGGATATTGATAATAGAGATAAGGAAAGAGATTAAAATACAAGGGGGAGAGGAAAGCAAAATGAAAGGAGTTATGAATAAAAAAGTAAAGATCGGAAAAGATAGATGGAAGATAGTGGGAATATATGTAAACAGAGATCTGAGAAGGAAAAATAGGGGAGAGTGAGAGAAGGGATGAAAAACAGGAAGGAAGAAATAAGAACAATAATAGGGGGGGGGGGATTTAATACAAGGACAGGAAAATTAGGGGGAAGACAGGAAAGAGAGGATGAAGGCGAAGAATTAGGGGACAGGAAATCAAAAGACGGGAAGGTCAATAAGGAGGGAAGATGGTTGGTAGATAGGTTGGAGGAAATAGGATGGTTTATTTTTAATGGAAGTAGTAAGGGAGATGAGAAAAGCAATTGGACATACATGGAGACAAGGGGAAAGACAGTGATAGACTATATAATAGGAGACGAAGAAATCTGGGAAAGAATCGAGAGGATGGAAGTAGAAAGTAGAGTGGACTTGAATCATTTTCCAGTAGTGGTAGAGATTAAGGAAAGAGGATTTGGAGAGGAGGATAGGAAGGAAGGCAGTAAAAAAAGGAAAAGATGGATATGGTCGGAACAAGAGAGAAAAGAATTTAGACATAGAGTAGAAGAGGTAGTAGATGGAAAAAGAGAGAAAGAAGGAAGACAATGGAAGAAAGTAAGGGAAAGGATTCAAGCAATTTTAAAGGAAAGACAAAAAGGAGAAAAGGGGGGAGATAAGGAGGGGCTGGAATTTGGAAGGCAAAAGGAGGGAGGAGAAGGAATAAGGTATAAAGGATTGAAAAGGGAATATGGCAGGTTATGTGATAAAAAAAAAGGAAGAGAATGAAAGATGAGCAGAGATAACAAAAGGGGCGAGGACGGAAGCGAAGGTATGGAAGGTGGTTAATAGGGAGAGAAAAAAGAGGAAAGGATAGAAGAAGGAATATAAATAGAAGAGTTAGAATACTTCAAGGATATGTTAGGAGGGGTGGAGGGAAGAGTAAAATGAGGGATAAGGAGAGGGGATAAAGAAAAAACGGAGAGCCAAATATAACGAAGGAGGAGATAAACATGGCAATAGGGAAATTGAAGGATGCAAAGGCGGAAGGGATAGACGAAATGCCAGGAGAGATATAAAAGTATGGAGGAAAAAAGATAGAGGACTGGGCATTAAAGATGAGTAATAAAGTATGGAGAGGAAAGGAGTGGATTAAGGAATGGAACGAGAGAATAATAGTTCATAAAGAAGAGAGGAGAGGAAAAGAAGATGGAGGATTATAGAGAGACATAACATTATAGAGAGATAACATTAACATCAACGTTATGTAAAGTATATGATTATAGGCGAAAGGTTGAAGAAGGAGATGAAAGAAGGAAAGGTGGTACCTCAGAACCAAGCAGACTTCAAAAGGGGTATGAGAACAATGGATAATGTCTACATCGTGAATTATCTAATAGATAATTAATAGACAGCTAAGTAGAGATTCAGGAAAGCTGATAGCATTCTTTGTAGAAGGCAGCATTTGATTCGGCGGTAGATAGAGAGATGTTAGTGAAGAGTTTAAGAGGGAGAGGGATAAGAGAGGGGTTAGTGAGAAGATGTGAAGATTTATTTAGAGAAACAAAAAGTAGAATTAGGGTGGAGGGAAAGTTAAGCGAGGTATTCTGGACGAGTAAGGGAGTCAGGTAGGGATGTCTTATGAGTCCGAGATTGTTTAATATGTTGATAGCGGATTTGGAGGAATACTTGAGAAAGGGAGGATGGGGAGAGATAAGATTAAGGGAAGGAAAAGTGTACTCATTAGCCTATGCAGGTGACATAGTAATAATGGCGGAAAGGGAAGATGATATGAGATCGATGATAGAGATTGAGAATTATGTAAGGATGAAAGGATTGGTGGTAAATGTAGAAAAATCAAAGATCTTGAGGTTCAAGGAAGGAGGAAGAAGAAAGAAACTAAGCTGGAGATGGGAGCAAAACAATAGAAGAGATGAAAGAATATAAATACCTGGAATATTTGTTTCAAAAAAATGGAGATCAGGAAGCGCAAGTAAAGGAAAGAGTCAGGAGAGGGGTAATGGTAATGAGGTAGCTATGGGGAATAGGGAAAAAGAGATTTGGAGAAGACTGGGGAAAAAGGAAATGGTTGTTCGATACGTTGGTATGGACAGTGATGGAATATGGGGCAGAAGTTTGGGGATGGAAAGAAAGAGAGGGGATAGAGAAAATGCAAGAAAGATATATAAGGTAGGTAGTACTCTATTAGGAGTAGAGTATGGAACATCGGGATACTTGGTGAGGGAGGAATTACAGAGAGATAAACTGAGGATCAAGGCTGGAAGAAGAGCATGGAATTTCGAAAAGAGAATGAAAGAAGAGAAAGGAAGTGAATTAGCTAAAGAATGTTGAAAAGATATGAGAGAAAGGATGGAGGGGGGGGAAGTTATTAGGATGGGAGAAGGAAAGGTAGGAATTTTTTAGAGAAAAGAAGGAAAGATGCAAGGAAAATGAGCGAATTGGAGCAAAGGGAAGAGGAATTTATGGAATTAGAGAAAGTGGACAAAAGGGGAGGCAAAGAAAAAAAAGATGGAAAAAAATTAGAAGTTCAAGATTTAATATATGATATAGAAGAGTGAAAGAGGAAGGAATTTCAGGATATCTGAAAAAAGACTGGGCAGAAAGTAGATGGAAGAGAATGGCTAAGTATAGTAACAATCAATCGTGTATTAATGATAAAAATAAAATCTATTATTAATCTGAAATTTATTCCATGAGCTTTTAGCGGCGGTGTGCAAAACTAAGTCTAAATAAGATTCTATTGTTTTTTAGCGAACTGGGAAACTTACCTGAACGTATATGAAATATAAGGATAAAATTTTACAGATTTCTGTCTGATTTTCAAAAATGAACATATCTATAGGAATTTATCATAAATTCATCATACAAAATGAATCGTTTTCGATCTACAATTTAGTCATTGGCTGGATTTTCGTCCTGTTTATATAGGCCAGTTTATATAGGCGTTCGCCACCAAGTCACAAGGAAGAGGAAGCTCGAATTTCTCGGTAATACGTGCCGAATTTGGAAAATGATTTTTCCAAATGGAAATATTAATCACATCGGGCTGAAATTCGGCACGATTGTCACGAATTCAATTTAGGACTGATGGATCAAATTAGTTTCGCGTTAATTGATGGAATTTTAAAGTAATTAACAAATTAAATCTGTTTATAAGGGATTTGTTTATAAGAAACAATAAAGATGTTATCACAAAATTTCTACAACGCTGTATACATTTTCTATCGTATGTATACGATTTATATTAGTGAATTCACGAATATTCCATATTCAAGACGATGGAATTTTTTTCAATCGTTTTCTATCACTTTTTTTACTTAGGAATCCATGTGGAAGTCAGAATTGTAATCAAATTTCTTTATTATATGCATTTCAATTGCCCAAGATGGCTGAGTTCAGTCACGCTCTTTCTTTAGCCAGCAAAAGTGCCTGCGCAATAGCACACCTTGTTACTTCCACCATGTTTGCATGCCACCAAGCATGCAAATATGCAAGTATGCAAATATAATTCTTAGGATTAATAGAAATTCCAAATGAAAATAAAATAAGTCATAAATATGGCCTCTTTTACTTTTGTCTCTTTCTCGGTATACGTATCTATCTTTCGATGAAACCGAACTGCCTAACCGCTACACAAAATGATACGCCGCATCACCGTGCTGGTACATAGCCACGAATAGAGGAAAAGCGTTAGACATGGTGAGAAACAAGCACGAGCAGGCCAAAGAGGTTGTATATCTAGAGTAGGCAAGGCATCCCTTGTAAGTAGAAATGTTAGACAGTAGAAAAGGAAAGGATACGGGATGGCCATCTTTATCTTTGGCTAATGTTGTGTCGCGCATAGAACTTTGAAAGCTGAGTGGGATTGATATATTGCTCTCCTTAAATTTATCTAACAGTAAAAATCAACAGCGCATGCGCGATTAAACAAGAATGCTGATGACTATCTCGTTCTCTGTTTCTTTCTATTCGCTCACGCATTCTTAGCTGGCTCTCCTACTCTATATATACAACCTCTTTGGAACTGGCACGCGGAAGGTAGAAATATTACATGGTGTATACAATTCGGCCAAACCACGCATATTTTTGCTCCGCTTCGTTTATAGTGTGCATAGGCTACCAACTGTAAAACGCGAAACATGAGGCAGTATTCACAGTTTTATTTTACGTTTTTATTTTAAAACCGTCTTAAATATATCTTAAGATACTAATACAGTCCTCGAATTAATTTACGATATCTTAAGATTGTATGACAGTCTTAAATGTAAGAATCAACTATGAATACCGACTTTGCGTCGTAAAATTGATATTAAATCTTTTCTTGTTTAACTTTATATTTCTCTTTTTATAGGAAGAGAAACCTAAGATGCATTATAAGTGTCAAACAAGAAAAGATTCAGTATCAATTTCTCGACGCGAAAAAGGCCGGTATTCATAGTCGATTCTTGCATTTAAGACCGTCTTAAGTACAGTCTTAAGATGTCATAAGTCAATCTGAGAACTATATTAGCATTTTGAGACATTATTTAAGACAGTTTTAAAATAAAAACAGACTATGAATACCGCCCCATGTTTAGCGTTTCACAGTTGGTAGCCTATTCATACTGGAACAGTCCATAGACGGAGAAAGCAGAGATTTAATAAGAGACACTGTCCAACTGCACACACCACTGTTATCCCTTCCAGCATGGTTGAAAGGCTCTGCTCTAGATTACACATTTCATCATGTACATTTTCATTAAAATAAAATGCAACAGCATTACATACATTGACAGTTTCAGATAACTTTACCATATTTCTTACGGATATCAAGTTGATAGACAGTGATTACACGGTTATAGTTTTATTTTTGATCTTAGAAAAAAATATTTCACATAAAAGTTGTATGGCTTTGAGGACGTAAGATGGTATCATTAGTTTGACCTTTTATAGTTGTTTGAAGGTCAAGCAACTGCGTAAAGGTCACCTTCAATTTCTTAAATGAAACCCATTACTTTTTATTGCACATTCTTGTAGATTATCTCAAGAGCTTTCCAAAATATAATTAAGTTCATTTTCATTAAATATTTTCGAGTTATATTAAGGCTTGCAAGTTATAGCACCGCCGGCATTAACATTACTCAAGGTGTTCGACCGACGGCTAAAACTTCTTGAATGTTGTTCAGGATTATGTTCTGCGTAACATTTATCAAAATCAAGGCCAATGAAGATTGTATCTCTTATTTTCATTTTTACGTAAAAATGAATTTTTAGTGCCATAATCTCTGTTGTGTCACTTGTCATTCCAGTTAAATTATTGTAAAATTCGAAACTGTTTTTTATTCGACTCTTTGCAAGAGGGATGTTCTCGGAGATGATATCTGGAGACACGATAGTGTCTTGGCGCTAAGCGCAGCGACACTGCCATGGCTACTTTACGCGAGCCGACAAGCTATGAGGGATCGAGATTATTAGATCTCAATAAAGGCAGAACCGATCAGGTTCTACTCAATCGATCCGCTCGGAATATATAATGAAAGTGTTTTTGTTTTTTCTCTATGTGCGCCCTACAAGCGGAGATATTGCTAAGTAAAATCTGAATCTTTGATATTTCGTTTTGTCATTATTATTAACATCGTCGATCAGAGGAGATGTACGATTCGTTTTTTCGATAATAGATAGCTTTTGATCTATCTAATCAGCGGACCAACATTGGCATTGCCATTATCAAGATCAAATCCATTGAAGATTATTCCTCTTATTTTCATTTTTACACTAAAAATTACATTTCTATGTAAAAATTAAAATAGAGGTACAATCTCCAATGGCCTTAAACTTGACAAATGTTATCCAGGTCATGATCCTGAACAACATTCGAGAGGTTTTAGCCGTCATGTCGGTCGGACATCTTGGATAATGCTAATGCCGGCGGTACTGTAACTTGCAAGCCTTAATATAATTTGAAAAATATTTAATGAAAATGAACTTAATTATAGTGGTTTGGAAAGCTTCCGAGATGATCTACAAGAATGTGCAATAAAAAGTAGGAGGTTCCATTTAAGAAATTGAAGATAACCTTCACATGATTTTCAAGCAACTATTCAAGGTCAAACTAATGACACCATCTTATGTCCCCCTCAAAGCCATACAACTTTTGTCTGAAACATTTTTTTCTAAGATCAAAAATAAAAAAGTTATTTGAGATGAGACATTAAAATGAGACACCCTGTATATATAATTGAGGCGCTATTTCACTACACACAAATTTATAGTTATTTTTTACTGATACGATTTTTTTCTGAGTATAGTCAATTTAACTCGTAATATTACTGCGATAATTTAGTAGAATTTACGTTTCAACACCGAAAAATTATTTCCGCGTGCAGTTTAAAGGATTACATACATAGTATATAAATTCACACAGAATTAAATAAGTATCTACTTAAGATCCAGCTAAGATCATTAAAGGCATTGGTTCTATTGATATCTTCTCTCACGTACGGTCGAATGAGATTCAATATTTAATACTGTTTCTTAACGTTTTGATTGGCGCATGCAAGGAAACTAGACATGAAATAATCAGGATTGTTAATGTTATCGGTTTTAAGTAATACATTACTGTAAACCGTTAGTTGTGGTAAAAAGTACTTTGTTACTCGTTACTTGTTACTGATTCTCAAAAGTAATACGTTATCGTTATTTAAAAAGGAATGAAAAAACCATTACTTTTTCCGTTACTTTTCCAAAAATGATTACATTTATTTAAATTATAACTATATAAGAATAAATTAATAAATCGTTTTTTAATTCATACTTTTATTTTGTTTTACATTTTATTAGTTCTTTATTTGGTTTTACATATCGTAATTTGCGTCAACACATATTTTTTAACTTTAAATTATATCTAATTAATTTATATCGCTAAATCTTTTTGTTTAATAATAATTTTTCAAAATATCCGTCTGTTAAACAGACTGTCGAAGATTCAGATCAAAACGAGTCCACTAGTATTAAAAAGTCTTTCTACCGATGCACTACTTGATAGACCGATATTATATTTGATTGAAAAAATTTTTTTAAAAGAGGACGCTCATTTAACATGCTGACATCGGTATCTTCTGAATTTAAGTACAATCTTTTAGTCTTATTAAAGTAACTCTATTGTCCATATTGATAGTCAGACCTTATATTTAAGGCTTCCTTAAATTTATCTTCAGATGCTCAATAAAATAATTCGTAAAGAAGATAAATTTAAGGAAGCCTTAAATATAAGGCTTGACTATAAATATAGGCATATATCAACGGAATAATGAAAAAAATAACATAAAATTTCGTTACTAGTTACTGAACACATTGTGATTTAGTTATCGTTACTGTCACTAGGAAAAGTAACTACGTTACTCATTCGTTAATAAAAAAAAGCAACTTCGTTACTTTTTTTATGTAACTTATACAATCCTGAAAATAATGTATGTATCGTATCAAACACAGAAATCAAGGATGATAGCATTCGTTCAATGCATGGAGATGTTTAATATGTGTATTAGAGCAGACACAGCAGTATGTAAACTCATCATGCAAGAAATTATGCCTCGTGTACACTGTGCGATCGGCTTAAAACAATCCTATCGCGCAACTCAAGCCATACTGTGGCGTCGTGGATTGGTCGAGGGACATAATTTGAACGAAACTCTCACACGTTATATAGCAGTTATATTTATATTTGCTGGGAAAAGACTCGAAAGTTTTATTTACATCTTATACATGGTATAAATGTCATAAAAAAATTATACAAGCTATATTTAAGTAATTTTCATGCAAAGATAACGCATTAATCAATTCCAGAATTTTCAGTCTCACCGTTCAAATAATTTTTATATTTCATCATGGCATTTACCGCAATATTTTTTTGATAAACAAATGAGCCCTTTAAATCGTCTTGTTTGACCTTAATGACCAATATTTACCAGGAATATAATTTTTTAAAACATATTAAGAGATATGTATGCCATTAAATGTGGCATTTATAAAAAAACGTAACTTACAGAATAATAGTAGCGACAACGATTAACACGATGCTGAGCATAATTTTCCTGCAGTGATCGTGCTTTTTATCGAAGGGTTGACTTCGGGCACCGCAATGTCCCGCACATCTGCAACAACAGAAAAAGAGACCAGCACAGGGGAGAATAGCTGCCAGGATAAGTCCAATCAGAGCGAGACCGGCCAATCCTCCGTAATGCGTTACTATTATCTTCCATTCCTTGAGAGGGTCTACGAAAGCCGGAGTGCCGTCGACCAGAGTGATCATACCTGCAAGAGAAACAGAAACATGTCGTGTGATTATTAATTCCTTTTTGCCGGATACAATCGTTACCACGAGACAGGAATTAAATCAATTAAAGGAATTAAATTAATTAATTTAATCAATTAAAACAAACTCTGATTTTAGTTGACCGAGTTACGGGCTGACTAAATTGTCTTACACTATACATCGCGCTGCAATCTAGAAAAACAGACGGTGCTTTACTACAATCAAGTCAAGGAATGCGGCACCGCCAATTTCTTGGCAATAACAAAATCTGCTTGTAGGAATCTAAAGATCGAATTAGCTGTTTATGTAATTTACATGCAAAACGGCAAAAATTGCTCAAAAAGACAGACAACACAGAATTTGTATTTAAAAAATTACATATAGATCTTATTGCGAACTAAGGATTCCTATACAAAAGTGAATGCTTTCATTGAATTTTCAAGGGATGACGCATTGTAAGACAGAATCGATTTCTAAAAAAGAAATATATGGTAAATTTATTATATTCTTCGAGAATATAATAAATCGAGAACAGCTGATAGCTCCTTTTATAGTGACGAATAGGGGACATCGGGCCAAATGAGGGCATGTTGAATGTAGGTCATAATAGGTCAGGGTGTCGGAAAGGGTTGCTAGGTTGGAAAACAACGAGGACGGTCGGGCGAATGTCGACAAATTTATCTGCTGAGTAATGTAACTTAAAGAAGAAAATGGATCAAAGTTCCGATTTATCAATTGGTGGCTGCGTTTCAGATTGTTAACCATAGCTGAATTTATCTATTCGGTGATCTCCTATACTTTTTTTTATATGCATTTTTTTATATACGTAATGATCCTAGAGAACTGTCGTGAATAAAGAATACCTCTTCCTCTCAGGCAAAAAATGTATTTAGTATTCTAAAGTTCTTAGGCAATCCAATGAAGAGGACAATCTGTAATGAAACAATCGGATTAATCCCCGTAACACGCTCGTTGATCAGATAGCACACTTGATTTTATATAACGAGATCACATGCATCTGCACGGCTCGCTCTAGAAATCGCATTTGTTACGAATCACCGGTTGCGCGTTTAGTGACACGTGAAAGGATTTTTCTCTCTTTATTTTTATTATTCTTTCTCGAGAAGACGCTAATATTTATGGTCTGCGATGTGAAAATTTCTATGCAAAAATTTATAGTAATGATAATTAAATAGAAATTTACTACCCTTGTAAAGTTGACAATTCTTAGAATTTCGATATAATTGATAGAAAGCTGACTCTTCTTCAAAGAAGTTTTCTGCGTTTTATAAAGAGCCCTAGCGATTAAAAGCAAAAGATGAAAATAAAGAACAAATAAAATATAGAATGTCAATTTAAGTTTCCATTATGTAGAAATTAACAATAATAACTGAACTGAATTTATTTCTAATCATTGATGGAGGATCTGCATAGAGATTAGAATTAGTTTCAATTGGAAATGTACATAAGAAATTCAATTGGAAAAACATAAAGAATATAATTGTTGTCACAGGAACATCTGTAGATTGTAAACATATCTCTAGGTTGTAAATTAAATTTTATTTACATTTTAATTTTTTAAAAAAGAATTATTGTTTATTTTATTCAAAAATTAATATTTTTTTTATTATAATCACAGATGACCATTTATAGCATAGTTCTAGCACAAAATATCTTAAGGAAAGAAAAGCTTAAATTAATTCTAATAGAATTATGAAATTATTCGAACAGAATTAGCTTTGAACGAGCTTTTTTAATTTATTTAAAAAAACGATCAAAATGATTCTGTTAAATGTTCGCCTAATTGGAATTGCTACATTTCTATGCCCATCTCCATGATTCTTAAAAACGCAGTTCGTTTACTGCTGAATCAAAGTGGAGGCCACTATCAAGTTCCATGAATTGTGGACACGGAAAAGGTTTTTCGAGGACGATTCTAATTAGCAATAGATAGTGGTAATGATGACAGAAGGAATCGATTGTGAATCATGATTGGACATTGCACTCGTTAGGGAGCATGTATGTACAAAGTTCGATGAAAATTTGAGCGAGGGCTGTTAATTCATATCATAATGGAAAGTGCCCCATACTGTAATCCTACACTGTTAAAAATTTCATGAAATTTAATATACTTTAAATTAAACAATTTGAACTTAATTTCATAACATTGCATTAAATGTAATGTATTTATAACTGAAAAGTATATTTGTGTACATGTAGATGAAATTTAATGTATTTTTGATGAAAATTTATGAAATTTAATATACACGTTCCTTACATTTAAATACCTACTGAATTTTCAATTAAATCATTCATTACTTTTAATTTCGTTCATAACCATGAACTTCATTTACACGTAAAGAAAGTATTTCTAACAGTGTAAAAATTATACATAACTTTGAGTTCAATTTCTGATTATGTCAAACATAAAATTGATGGAAAGAAAATTTTATTACTATTTATTATTGAAGCCCATTGACCACTGAGTATATCTATAAATAAAATAACCGTGTTAGGCTTCGCTATGATAAGCAGGGCAATGCAGAGATGCGTTTCATAAGAGACGATAGAATCTATAATCTGTTTTTGACGCAGAAACGAACGTTAATGACATCGTTGATGTGCAGTGACCGTCTGATAAAAAAATGTCTCTTCATCGAGGTTGTATAAATAAAAAGAGCGATGATCCTAGTTTTTTAGATTCGTTAACAGTCTTCATTTCTTCGATTTTCGTTGGAAAGTATTTCTTCCTTTAGGCGTACTGGATAAAGAAACATATTAATATAGCCGTTTTTATCGATGTGGACTTAATCATCGATCAACTTTAATTTTAATTTAACTTACCCTTCATCTTTCCTAGTTTTAAGAATACAAAAAAAAATGAAGAATAAGTTGAAATAAGATTAAAATTAATCTATTGATGGAAACAGATGATGGCATAACACAGAGAAAACATACTGTAAAAATATAAACAAATTTACCTTTTTAAAACAAAGATAAAAAAAGGCACCAAGTGCGCATGCTCTTCTCAGAAAAAAACTGTTACATAAATTATATGCTTTTGTATGTATACTCCTTGAAGAAAAAAATGACTTCTTATTCCAAATCTATTTTAAATCTATTTTTCAAACTATGAAAGTATATAATAATAATTTTTTTTAACAAATATATGAAATCTTTAAATTGCGCCAATTATATAAACAGAAAATACATTTCATTGAAACTACTTTTAAACAAAAAGACATGAAAATAAGAGCATCTAATTGAAATAAAAAAATCTTAATATGAAAAAAACTTGGCGTGGCTAGACTAAGTCAAGTTTGCTTGCAGAGCGACAAGTTTTTTTATATTAAAATTTTTTTATTTCAATTAAATGCTCTTATTTTTATGTATTTTAACATATTGTTACATAACATTAGTGTTTCAACGAAATGTATTTTCTGTTTATAATTGGCGCAATTTAAAAATTTCACATATTCGTTGAAAAAAATTATTATTATACTATACTTTCATAGTTTGGAAAATAGGTTTGGAACAGGAAGTCATTTTTTTATATTTAGATGCATAAATAGGTATGACGGAAAAAACTTTTTTCAAAAAATTATTTTATTATTTTAACTCAACTATTATATTAATTTATTTTAATCATTTAGGACTATATTCACAAATTGGTTTTTTAAAAAAATTAACATTGATCTAGGGCACGTCGATGCGATTTAATTTTTATATAATTTATTATTTTTTAACTCTTGACTATGCGATTGCGAAGAAACATTGGTTGGACGGAGGTATTCTTATCATCACATGCGGATAAATATTAGAAGAATGACGAGAGAAGTAAATTATTGGCTTAGAATTTTGATTATAGGAATCGTTACAAATTAATATTTGAACGTTTATATTATTCGGTGTATTATTAGATACTTTTATAATTTTGCGATCTTTTTTATTTATATATTGTTATGTTACTGAGGATAACCTAATGTTGATCGAAACATTTATCATTGTATTTAAATTATTGTAAGATTAAAATTTAATTATTAGCATCTTTCTAACATCCAGCATTGACTCGTAGTCTTTATCATTTAATTAGTCATTTTTTTCTTCAAGGAGCGCATAATAATTTATGTAATGGTTATATACAAGTGCGCATAATAATTTATGTAATGGTTTTTTTTTAGAGGAGCACACATACTTGACGCCTTTTTTATCTTTTTTTTTTAAAAATAAATTTGTTATGATATCACGCATTTTGTAGTACATATTTTTGTATGAACTTTTTAACATGCAAATTTTTACTTGTATATNGATATCGCGTAATGACTATTCGCATAGACACTATAGACAATCCCGATAATCTACCAGAAAACCGACGAAGAATTGAATATCCTCAGTGTCCTCGCCTGACTTAGCTTATGAATCTTCTCTGTGTGGTCTTTCGTCCTTGCGACATAGCCCAGCCAATAGATGAATCTGTCGGAGGATGAGTTTAGTCTATCGCGTATCGCTACAGAAATCTCTAGTGCATTTTCACAGTAATGAGTTTATTCTAGACTTTAACATCTGAAAAATGTAATAAAAATCCACCAAGCAATTGTTCTTTATTTAGTGCAATTCGTGAACGTTTAAGGAAAAGAAAGTGGCTCAACTTCCATATTCTACCCAAGATTTCGATGAAATTTTACAGAAATGTACTAACTAAATATAGTCTAAATGTACTAACTAAATTCATAAATGCGGAATTGCGGAAATGCTTAGTTTTCGAAATATTCAAATTTTATTTGATTGACAATAATTAATGTTTTTAAAGATTAATTAACGTTTTTAAAGTTTTGATATGAAGAAATAATTAGAATAAAAAATTAATTTGTAGATAGTTTTATGTTAATATATTAATGCAAAGTGATTTTTACCCCACCTCCCCTCCTGCCAAGAAGTGCATGACTTTCCACGCGAAGCGAGTCTCATCCAACCTCCCACATTAAAAAGATATTTATTCGGAACACACTACGGAGTAGAAAGACGTTCGAGCGATAATAATTGCAATTATGGAAACACTACGGTTAGCAGATCTGAAACAGAGACTACGAGATATGGGACTGTCATCTACTGGCGACAAGGCTGAGCTTATGAGAAGATATGTAGACGCGGAAGGTGAAGCAGCGGAGGAAAAGTAAAGTATTATGAAGAATCTGAGAATGTCGTAGGAATGGACGAATTGGAGAATACACCTCAGGTTACCGAACAAATAGCCCCGGTAAGCACATCAAATATTGTACCATATGAAATGGAAGTTTTGCGTCGTGAAAAAGAGCCAGCTGAATGCGAGCTCCGACTACTGCAAAGAGAAGTGAATCTAATACGCGCTAATCAAGGGAGTAGCAGCAATAGCTATAATGTTCGTCGCGGCATTAAGTTGAAAGATTTGTGAAGGATTTGATAGAAGAATTTGATGAAAACGCCAGGAATTATGATGCTTGGAAGAAATAAATAAAACTTCTAGTCCGCAAATACAGTTTAGACGATTTGGAGATGAAAGCAATAATTTGCAATAAGTTATGAGGTAAAGCTTTGAAATGGTATTGTTCGAGAACGGATTGCGTAGAGTTGAAAATTTTGTTTGGTTGTTGAAAGCGCTGAAAATTTTGTTAAAAACTAAGAAAAATGTTTGATTTACGACTAAATAAATTACAATTACGCCGTGAGTTCGAAGAGAGAAAGTGGAAATTTTCTGAGACTTTTGCAGATTATTTACAGATTATTTTTATAAAATTACTATGGGAAATTTAGTCCCAATTTCGGAAGACGAGTTGTCCGACTATTTAAAAGACGGTATCCAGGATTCAAATTTTCAGTCCCAAGCTCGGATACAACAGTTTAATACTCCGGCTGAATTATTAGAAACATTCTCGAAGATCAAGTCTAGTGTGTCAGGAAACAGAGTCAGTCATCCATTTGGGAACAACACAGCGAAAAGCGATGTTGTTAAAGAGAAAGAAAATCGTAAACCGGAGGAGATCCAGAAGAATTGCAACGAAGAGGGACACTTAATTGCAAACGTCCGAAACGCGAGAAGAATTCGTGTTTTCGTTATGAAGAATAAGATCACAAGGTCAGCATGCCTAAGAAAGGAATAAGTTACGTTGGTTAGCAGTCAGAAGACAAATTTCACTAGACACTTCATTTATCAAAACTGAAACGATTACATCGAGAAATTGGTTTCTTTGATTGACACAGTCCTATAAGTTTTATTAAGAAAATGCATGTTCTGAGCTTAGAATATAAATCCGTGTCAACAAAAGAAACTAAATTTTATGGTATTAACAATAGTAGATTGAGTATTTCAGGTAGAGTTAATGTAGGAATTATTTTAGAGGGAGAACAGATTCTTTTAGAGATTTATGTAGTTGAAAATGCCACAATGTATGTTGGAGTTCTAGGTCTCGAGATTTTCTTAAAATTTCAAACTATACACTGCAGAAAAAAACTGAGGTGGAAGAAATTTTAGCTATAGAGTTGGAAGAATAAAATAATCCAAGAGTCACAAAAAATCGTAATAAATGATAATTTGCCGAATACAATTAAACAGGAAATGTGTGAAATATTCAGCGACTATTATATAGAACCGCTTAGACCAGTACAATCTAAAGTCGAAAATGTAATGAAACTCACACTTACTGATTGTAAATGGTTTAGCTGTATACCGAAAATTATCGTTCGATAAAAAGTCGAAATTAAAAGTTATAATAGAAAATTGGTTGAAATCGGAAATAATTAGATCAAGTGAGTCCGAGTATGCGTCGCCAATTGTCTTAACCAAGAAACAAAATGAAGAGATAAGCTTATGCGTTGATTTCAGAATCTTAAATAAAAAAAAACAGCAACAATTTTCCTCTACCTTTAATTGAAGATCAGTTAGATCTTTTGATAGGAAAAAAATATTTCACATCTTTAGATTTGAAAAATGGTTTTTTCCATGTAAGTATGCACAAAGATTCGATAAAAATGACATCATTTGTTACACTTTTGGATCAATACGAATTTTTTAAAATGCCTTTTTGACTGATAGGGACACCTTTAAGATTTCAACGCTTTGTAACGGAAATTTTCCGCGATTTAATAGAATCAGGAGATGTTGCAATTTATCTAGACGACTTTCTTATTGCTACTTCTATGATAGAAGTCAGATCATTTTGAAGCATTAAAAAAATATTTCGTTTAATGGTTGAGAACAAATTAGAATTTAGATTAGATAAGTGTAAATTTTTACAAACCAAATTGGAATATTTGGGATATACCGTCACTGAAAAAGGCATACAACCCACTGATCGTGGTAACTGCGATACAGAATTTTCCTGAACTTCATAATGTTCGCGAAATTCTGAGTTTTCTGGGCCTGTGTTTTGGCTCTATTTTGTTACAGAGGAAAAAAGATCATAAATTTCATCCGGTTTTTTCAAAAAGAACTATCTTTGACTGAATCAAAATATCATAGTTTTGAGTTAGAAACTTTAGCAATTATTTACGCCTTGAGACAGTTTCATATCTATTTACATGGAATAAAATTTAAGATTGTTACCGATTGTCAAGCATTAGCTCAAACTGTAAATAAAAAAGATACGAATTCACGGATTGTCCGGTAGGTTCTAGGAATGCAGGCCTACAATTATACTCTTGAACACTGAGGGGGGGGGGCAAAGATGTTATATGTAGATGCGCTAAGTAGAAACATGAATGTGCTTACGGTAGAAGATAATTCTTTCGATCGAAATTAATTTAACTCTAAATCAAGATGCTGATGAACACGTTAAGTTGCGTAAAGAACTAGAAAAAAAAGAAATGCGTTGGTACGAAATGCGAGATGGACTAGTCTACAGAAAAGTCAAGGATCGCGTTTAATTTTATGTTCCCTCTGCAATGGAAAACTATGTAATGTATAAATACTATGATGAGTTTAGTCATGTGGGCCTCGCTAAAGTTTCAGAGAATATATGACGAAACTATTGATTTCCCCATATGAGGACGAAGATAGAAAGACATATTAAGAACTGCTTAAAGTGTATAGCCTTTCCCCCTACGTCAGGCAAAACAGGTTTATTCATAATATTCCTAAGGGAGATAAACCTTTTATAAATCTACATTTGGGTCCAATAATGAAGAGTAATACGGTAAAATACGTTTTGATAGACGATTTTACCAAGTTTATAAAATTGTACGCGATCAAATCGACTGGAAAAAAAATCATTGACAATTTACGAAATTATTTCATTATAATCGACCAACTCGGATTATCTCGGATCGTGGGAGTTATTTTACTTTACAGATGTTTGCCGCTTTTTTAAAGATACATAATATAATCCAAGTCAAAGTAGCTGTTATCATTCCACCCTTGATTTTAGACAGAATAGATAAATTCTCGCGTAAAGGAATAATTAGTCAGGATTCACTGATAAAAAAATCTTTATTTTGAACATTTAGCGTGCGCTCTAGCCATTATACCTGTGCCGCTATGTCTTCTTGTTGCTTCTTTGCGCTGTGCCTCGGAAACAAATACAACTAATCATAGGAAACGCATAACATAGAAAAGAAACTCGTATCTTAAAGAAAAAACATAATTATCCTATTCTATATCTTATTCTATAATCGCAACGAATGGTGAATCGAACTATCAATCACCAACAGTAGTTACTGCTTCTTCTCAAGCAAACGGGCAGGTGGAGTGAATGAATCCCATGATAACGCCTAAGGTAGCTAAATTATTTGACGAGCGGAAAAAGCAATGGCATAAAATTTTGCCAGGTGTAAAATTTGCTCGTAATAACATTTTTAGTAGGCCAACGGGTGAATGTCCTAGTATGCTATTATTCGGAGTAATTCAGAAGAGAAATGTTGTCGATGGGCTAAGAGAAACTTTAGAGACTAAAGGGATGATAAATTTACCGCGAAATCTAGTTGAAACGTGCGTCATTGCTAGCGAAAATATAAAACAGGCGCAAGATACATGTAAACGGTATGCTGATCAAAAACGGAAAGCCACACACACATATAAAGAAGGCAATCGCGTATGATACGAAATTTTGTGAATGTATCAATGAATTTGATTCCGAAATTTAAGGGACCTTATATAATTAAAAAGATTTTACGAAACGACCGTTATGTTATTAGTGATATAGACAGCTTTCACATACTCCAGACCAAGGCACATGGCAAGCGTCTAATATGCGTCCTTGAAATTTAGGAACGAAAGGGTTAATCAACACGATTAATAGTCAGGATGGCCGAATTGTAGGAAGCGTATTTAATAGAATAAGTGATTGTCTTAGGAAACCTACTACTCCTAGTATATATTTATTATATTTAGGTGATGTGTGAACTTGCTGTGTAAATGTAATTATATAGTTGTTTTTTTCGAGCTTGAATGGTTTTTGTTCGAGAGATTGACGTTCTATGGAAGGAGGACGATTTTGATTTACGATTTAAGATAAGATGTTAAGATAAAAGATTGTAATTTCGTCTTGAAGATCTTAAATAAACATTAAACATGGAAACTGCTGGACACCTTATTGTGTGAATATGAGTTTTTTTAGAGCAACATTTTACTGATTTCATTTATGCATGCAATCCATCGAATTAATAATTACTTATCGACTTAATATTGATAAATTTATTATTGATTATTATCTTATAAATTACCCATTTCATTTCTGTCAAATTGTCGATATATAGTATTAATGAAACCATAGATAAATCAGTAAATGAGAGTCGCAATAAAAAAGTGTCATTTACCGACGAAAATATAAAAAGTAGAAGATTTTTTGAGATGATGACGTACTTATCTTATATAAAAATTTGATATTTCGGATTTCGTATAATTTCGCATCACGATATCTTCATTCCTAAGACACATAGAGATAAAATAAACACTTATTATATAATTCGGATCCAAGCTGTCGATTGAGCTTATATTCAGAAATCGATCGATCCAGCCTTTATTGAAAAACCGATAATTTCGGATGCTCCCAACTCGCTGATTCGTATAAAGATGGGGCGATTTCACGCTGCGCGTCCACTTGGCGTGAGACACTATCGTGTTTCTTTATTTTATATACATTATTAACGCGTAATAGTGCGACTTGTTATGTAAAAGCGTACATAACTGTGTGCATTGCAGAGTCAAATTACATAGCTGATTTTCCTTGGGGCTGCACATTAACTTTCGATTTATTGAATACAGAAATATGTCGGAAACGTGTTACGCTTCGACAAAGATGCATACCTCGCTCATATCGAATGTCGCAAAATTAGAACGCGATTTGGCATGAAAAACGACCACTCTAAGAATTTGTTTTCATTTGTGAGGAAACGAATTGATTCTTAGTAGTCCCGTACTTGTTTTCACTTTTGAAACAATAAACAATCTTTCGCGGTTTATGACCTAATGATTTATACGGTCTATTTGTAATATATTTGTAATCTGACTTTTAATTCTTACAAAAATTTTATAGTGCAGAAATCTTAGGAAAGTAATTAATGACTTATTTTGAATATTTAAAGCCCTGTTGTTCGATGTTTTTAAAATTCAAAATAAATAATTAATCACTATTTTTTAATATTAAATTGGCCAGTATTAAATTGGATTTCTGTAAGGGAATAAGACATCTCAAATTATGAAAATGCTATATTTTCACATGTTTAATTTAATAGGGAAACCTGATTTAGAGGGTCAAAATTTTCGATTTTTTTTTGTTGCTTTAATCAATATTACAGTATTATTCTCAGAAAATATATTCGTAAAGTTTTAGATCGAAATTCGAAATATTTTTATAGTTATAGCCTGATAAACAGGTACGCGTCGCGCAGATATACAGCGTGCGCGGTGAGAACATCAGCTTTGTAAAAAACTAGCAGAACCAATTCAGTAAAATCAAATCGGACTTATTGGAATTTTTAGTGCTTTTGTAATAAATTGTACCACTAATGATAATTTTGTACTGTGCCATTTCGAAAAAAATCGTGGTGCTAGCTTAATATTAAGCTGGCAAGACCAATTAAAAAAAAAGAAAGAAAAATAATATCAAAAATCAATACGATTGAATTTGAACTATATTTTGTAAAAAAATTCTATATTAGAACAATTCTATATTATATGCCAAAAACAATTCTATATTATGTGTCATTTTCAAAAATAGTGGCGTTGCTAATTTAACCTTTACCGTACAAGGTTGGATCATTAATGGCTGAGCGATTCCTGTTCGTGCAAGTTCCTCACTCGATGAATCCGGCACTTGTTATCTCTCTGTAAAGAAAGTTTGTGATGGGGAAGACCTGTGCGCGGCGGGGCGACCTCGGCCGTCAATCTGCCTGTGAGTGGCGTACAGTTTAAAGTTAGAGTTTAAAAGACGCTAATGACCCGTGTTAGTATACAAAGGATGCTTTTTATAAAAAATAAAAATTGTTTCAAAATCATTATAAGTATTCTATTGTCTCTAAATTAATGTCTGAATATTTAATTTCATTTAAAAAATTGTTTTCTAAAAGAATTATTTATTTTTTAGACAAAATAGAACTGAAAAAATGAGTCACACCTTTCTTTACATATTTATCTAAATGTATACTTACATTTTATATATTTTTTCATTAAAAAATATATTATTTTAACAAAATAAAAAAATGCATATTTTAACTCGATTTTTCCTATCTGTCTCTTGTTGAAAATTACTCATATTCATATATTCAAATAATTCTTTTTTTTTTGGTAGAATTCGAAATTCTAAGTTTTTTTTCTTTCTTCAAAACTTTATATCCAAACTACAAAACCCTGGAGTCATTTTTTTATTTCATTTATTATAAAAAGTTATAATTTTTTTAATCAAATGCCATTTTTTCCCAATTTATGAGTCTTTCAGTAATTATAAACTATACTACCTTTTATTATTTTCCAAAATAAAGTTTCAATATTTATTTTAGAAAGTTGAAAGTATGTTGGTAAATTTTTAAAGATTTTTTGAATCATTCTGAATAGGTGAAAAAACAAACGGATTCTAGTGACGCATGTTTGGACGGATGAGGCGTCAAATTGTATAGTAAAAGTTAATATTTAAGTTGACAGAACCATAAAAAAAAACAACACAAGGGCAAAATTGACACAATTGAATTTGTACTAATTTGTACCATTGAAAATAAGTTCATATTTTACATGGTTTCTCCCTAAAATGACTGTATTTATAATCTAAAATCTAAATATCTATCTATAATCTAAATTATGAAGTAACCTAAAAATTTCAAAATGGAAAGCAAATTTTTTAACTATAGCTACAGTTCGATTTCCATTTTGAAGAGTTACTTCATAATTAAAATGGGAATATGATGATATTTTTACAAAATTTTTAAATTATTGAGTTGATAATGAAAAATATTCATAAAAATTATGAACAAATAGAAAATGATTTATTTATATAAAAATGATAAATTAAAAATAACTTATCCAGAACAATTTAAGATCTTTAAAATCAGATTTTTAATCTCGGAAAATTTTGCATTTTTTTACTAATGGTATCGACGATATAATAATTGGAATGTTTTCATGAACGATTTTTTTATAAATTTTTTATGAACTTACAAGCATTATTTAAAAATAAATATGTTAAACAAAGACTCTCTCCTTAAAATAACAAAAAAACAAACTAAATGTGAACTAATGAAAGTCAGCACGAACGGAGGTACGCAATAAATTTTTACAAATAAATTTTTTAATCCATTTGAAGTGTTGATATCATCTTTATTTAAAATCTTGAAAAATCTGGAACATTTTTATTCTCTTTGAAATCTTCATCAGCAATCTTCTTTATCCATACTAGATTTCGCGAGTTAAGGTGGAGTCGCAGGTTGCCAAAACTGTAGTGTCATCTGTTTAAATTCATATACTTAAGATATTTAAATTCAACCAATAAATTAATGAGTAACTCATCCACACGATTGCCAAATCTCATCATAAAACATTGGATGATATATTAATATTCACAACTAATCTCATTTTATGATACATTTTATGTAGATTAATTTGAATTTCCAAACCATCCGAGTTATGAATATGTCTAACGAAACGTTCAAATTGACAAAGGTCGGATCGATGGAAAGCAATAAGTCATAATAAATATAAAATATTTATATTTTATATTTATTATGACTTATTGTTTTCCATCCGACCTTTGTCAATTTGAACGTTAGACATATTCGTAATTCCGGATGATTTGGACGAAGTTCAAACATAAAATGTATTATAAAATGAGATTAGTTGTGAATATTAATATATCATCCAAAGTTTTATGATGAGATTTGGCGATCGTGTGAGTGAATTACTCGTTAATTTATTGATTGAATTTAAATACCTTAAGTATATGAATTTAAACAGATTACACTACAGTTTTGACAACCAAGTGACTCCATCTTGACCATTCGCGAAATCTAGTATAAATAAAAAAGATTGCTGATGAAGATTCCAAAGGGAATCAAAACGTTCAAGATTTTTCAAGATTTCAAATAAAGATGGTATCAATACTTCGTATGGATTAACAAATTTATTTGTAAAAATTTATTGCGCACCTCCGTTCGCGCTGATTCTCATTAGCCCAAATTTAGTTTGTCATTTTACATCAATAACTTCACCAAAAAATCTCTCCTTTTCCTCACGAAACGTGTCTCATATTTTTATTTGTAGAATATGATAGCAAATTAAAAAAAAATAAAATGATGTTTTAAAGATGCCCGGTTTAACGTGGAATGCCTCATAGATTGTAAATATTGGGTTGGAGAAAAAGTTCTGCGGTATTTTGTTAGCACAAATTTATATATATAAATACAATGTCTTTGTTAAAAATGATCAAAATTTAAATTTAAAAAAAAGAGTTTTAAAACTTGAAATCTCTACTTTCGAATGGTTTTATTTTTTGAATTTATATGAGTTTTGTAATTTTTCTATATAGAAAACTATGAGAAAAAAAAGGGAAATTTTTCTTCTCACTTTGTGAGTCTGTCAAGTATCAAAACAAAATTTCAACTATCTATATCGTGAAAGTTTGGAGTTTTCCTTACAAAATCGTTTTTTAAAAATGTTTATGCGACTTTTTATTCTTGAGTTATTTGCGAGTTAAGTAAAAAGAAGCATTCTGAATTTAATAGCTCATAACTCTATTAAAAATCATTGTACTGCAATTAAAAAAACTAATTCTTAAAGGTAAAATGTTGCTCTATCGAATAGTATCATGCTAATTTTTCAAATGTAAAATAAATATATAGAAATTTGAGTTAAAAATGTGATATTACTAATGTTATGTCCAATGGACTCCCACGACTCTTTTTCGTGGAGAATTCGTTGAAATAAAGAGACAGTTGCGAATAACGAACAAGTTTGACGTTACAGCCTAGAGAAGATTAAAAATTTTCTTTTTCCATATTAAAAACTAAAACGAAGTAATCGTATCTCCTCGTAAATGTTGCTCCAAGATAAACTAAAAATTGGTGCACGTGCACGAGCGGCGGGATCAAAAGGACACCGAGTCTGTGCGTCTCGGGCACTGCGGTTAAAATGATAAATATGTCATTGAAAGCGTAAGACTGGCGCCAAGATACTTTTTAACTGTCAAGTCGACAATTCTCACGAGTCCGTGATCATAAAATCTAAGACGTGACACACAACGTTCAGGGGTAGGTCTTAGGTGGTGCCGTGCCGACGCTACACGTGCGCTTCCTCGATGTAATACACGTGCGCTTTTCTCATAAATTTTTTAAGATCATAAAATTAAGGATGACACTTTCACACGCTACAGATTCCGATCAATGTCCTTTTCCACTCTTAACCACTCCTTTTCCATTCTTATTAGAAAACAATAGATCCCACCATCTAATTAACGAATCTATCCATCCAATCAATGCGCTGTTAATCAGGGCAGATTACTATAGAAAATAATATTAGCCTTATATAACCATTGCACAATGGAAAATAGGACAGTAATATCATTTTTAACTAAAAAATAGAATATATATTCTATTTGTTAAAAAATTGGCAAATACACCACACATTTGATAGAGCAACGTTTCAGCTTTAAGAATTTGTTTTACAAATTCAGTACGATAATTTTTAACGGAGTTATGAGTAATCAAAATCAGAATTCTCTTGTAATCCGCGTGTAACTTGGTAACAAAATGTCGTAGAAATATTTTTTAAAAGCGAATTTTTCTAAGAAAAAGCTTTTACGTCAGATAGTCGAAAATTTCGCAACACATATATTCTGTATATAATTTTGTGAGCTAACAAAATTCCGCAGAACTTTTTCTCCAACTCAATATATACTAATAAAGTCATTTTAAGAAAAAAAAAATGTAAAAAATACTAACTTACTTTCAATGATATGTACAAATTAGTACAAATTCAGTCATATTGATTTCTGATATTATTTTTCTTTTATTTTGAATTGATTCTGCCAGCTTAAGATGGTTGTACCGCATAGGAGCGAATTATGGAAGGGCAATCGTCCAAAGCGTCAGCGCATAAGGACACTGTTTGGTGAAAAAAAATTACTGTTCAAAAATTGCTGCAGAACGCAATTTTTGAACAATAATTTTTATTTCCCAACAGTAATTTTTATTTCCCCACTATGCGTCGGTATTTGAGAATGAGTTGATAAGCGAAGTAGATATTAGTGAAGTACTAAAGCAACTTTCTAAAGTTTTATAATTAATATTTGCCTGGTTATTCCCTATTTTCTTCGATTTAGGAGATTCGTATTATATTTATCTATAGTCCTTTAATTTTTGAGTGTATTTCTATATACCGTTTTTACGCTATAATTAAAAATGTACTGTCGCTGCTTCTGGCACAGAGAATTTGTCTAGCACATGTTAAAAGTACTAACTTCAAATGCAATTGAATCTTTTGATGCCTGGTTACTCCCCCCCCCCCCTCAAAATGATACATATTACGTATGTATAAAACATACGTAATAACATCATTATTTCCAAATAGTAAAAGATTCAAACAAATCTTAAGGAAAGTCATTTTGCGATACAACCACCTTAATATTAAGTTAGTGGCGCCACGATTTTTTTTTAATGGCACACGGTACAAAATTATCAGTAATGATATAATTTAGTACAAAATAAATACTAAAAATTCCAACAAGTTCGATTTGATTCTACTAATTTAGTCCTGCTAGTTTTATAGAACTGGAAATGGCCATTGTGCTCCGCTTCTCGATCTATAGCATGGTATTATTAACCTCAGCAGATATTTATTTTCAAAGAAGGCACACACAAAACTTAAACGAGTGTTTTAATTCCACTATTTGGCGCCTCGCTCTAAAACACTTAAACACTCGCTCTAAACACTCTGGCGCAAAAATTATCGCCGCCTTCGTTACTGCATATGCCTTCAATAAAAGCTCTGTTATAAAGATAATGCAGTTGCTGGAAATAAATATTGGCCAACATTACGACGAGCAGCGAGTTACGGGACAGGAACAGCGCCGATTAAGCAGCACGAAAGAGGCTCGCACATCTCGTAGATTGTAACTAACGCGATGAAACGAATTTTATGAGGAAACGGAAGATTTGATGTATGGGTCTGGAATAGCAGATTATCGGTAAGTTGCCAAAAAACACTATTTTTCAATACCGAAAACTTTAAACCCATTTTTCTCAAAATCACTTTTTCGAATTTGGCGTTCGAAAATACAATCGATAAACTAGAAATTAAATGCATATAACGGTCGAAGCTGGATCCTTAATAATGCTTAAATAATTCAAGCCGAAAAATCCTCTACCATTTTGCAATTTTCGCAATGGTTAACGAAGTATTAATTACTAAAAAATTTTTCTCAGCTTAATCTGCTCTATCTACATAAAAGTGCTTGACAAAAATTTATGGCACATCCTGCTGTATAGGCATATAAATACATATATATATATATATATACAGGGTGTTTGGAAAATAATGATAAATCTTTCTCATAGGGGCAGAATGGACTAAACTGAGAAGAAAAGTCCTCTATCATTTTGCAATTTTTGCAATAATTAAAAAGATATTAATTGCTAAAAATTGCCGAAAATTGGTTTTCAATAATTTTTTATTTAAATACTATCAATACTATCACTTTACAGAAAAACTGCAAGAGACAAAAATTGTTTTCTTTTCATAGAAATCTACGAATTTTTTCAGAATTTACGAATTTTTTATCAACTTTTTAGTACTGCATTTTCTTATTTTTAGGAACATGAGAAAAATGATATTAAAAAATTCTAAAAAAGTTCTAAAAAAATTCTTAGAGCTCTATAAGAAGAAAATAAACAATTTTTATCTCGAAAATTATAAAATAGTAGAGGATTTTTCTTTCAGTTTAATCCATTCTGCCCCTATGCGAAAGATTTATTATTTTCCAAACATCCTGTATATATATATATATTTATAT
>JAANIC010006101.1:74205-88038 GCA_017607545.1 Acromyrmex charruanus
ATCCTAGATAAACAAAAACTTTTACTAAAAAATCAATATAAACAATTATTTCTGCATAAATAAATCGAAATTTTTATTCAAAATCGTTCCTTTTCAAAGTTCCACAATTCTTACAAATTGATACTTTTCTTCTATTTTTTTTTAATTCATCGAGGATAAAATGTTATCTAATTAAAAAAATTTTTTTGTCTTCTGTTTTAGGCAAGAATTACAAAGCTCTAAATTGCGCGCCAATTTATGACTTCGGTGATGAAACACGATATTGATTAATAAATAACTTTTTATTATAGTCATTATTTATTTATTAAAAAATTATTTTGTATTCTTCAAATATACAACAAATCATTAAAGTTTTAGAAAGATCGGCTTCATGGTTTATTCATAAAAATTCGCAAAAAAAACAGCTATTTTTCAGTGTTCTAAATCCCTTTAATTTAGAGACAAAAAATTAGTAATATGTTTTTAATAGTGCCGATCGGAAAGAGAGATCAAAGCATCTATTACTTTGCATCGCATACACATATAGAATGTGAATATTCCATCAACAACCGAGCAAATCGGTGCAATTGTACAGACTCACTGTTGTGCAGGTAAGGGTTTCGATCGATTTTACACAGTCATTGACCTCCATGGTTACGTTAATGCCGTTACCGCCGCGTGAGTTCAAATCGCAGCCTTTTACGACTCTCACGTTACTGAAGCCACGAATCCTTTTCCAAGATCATGTACAAATAAAATAAACAGAGATGTTCGTTAACTCTCAACTATATGGGTCATTTGGACCAGGGATGAAAATTTAGTTCCGGCCGCTATTTTTATACGTTTATATTGCAGAATTGAAGTAAAGAGGTAAAAAACTTGGAACATTTCTCTATCGATTGCCGTGATGCAATTTCTTCGTTGGTGTCTTCATTCGTTGATGTTAATTATGATGCAATAAAAGTTTGGTTCGGGTGACTTAAATTCGTCCAAATGTAAATTCGTTAGATTTTTACCGAAAATGAAAATTCGTTTAAGTATAAGTGTTGTCTCCTTATAATTAAAACATATATTTATCGTCAAAAAAGCATTTTTGCAAGAAAGGCATCTTGGTGAAACGATCACTCTATTTTTTCGGAATTATAAAATCGCAAGTAAATAAATAATGTAATCGAAATCATTATATATTTAATATAAAATATTTTCATTACATTTTGTTTAAAAAAACAAAATACCCAACATACCTCCGATATCATTTTTCCAATCATGCATAAAAATGCCCCCACTTTAGTCGCGCAAATAATTATACTTTTTGAAATGAATCAATATAACATATTTTTTTCTTAAAGTTCACTTTTTTTTCACTACTTATCTTTATCTGTATCTTTTTTTATCATAAAGATATGATTTTTGAAAAATGAAACTGATTATTGCACTCTTTTTACAGGTTCTTTGTTCTTTAGTATTTTTTAGCATGACTTTTCCAATTTTTACTAAAATTTTTTTATATTTTGATATTTCGATTTTATATGTTCCAGCCTTCCATAAAAAAGAAATACTTTCTATTGAGATTTGATAATTACAGAGCTAGTCAAAGACGCTGTGGATGACTTGGACCCAGATATGTAAATTAAGATTCTAAAACAAGACATGTAGTTAACGAAATCTTCTATTTATAATAAGTAAGAAGCAACGCCTGTATCAGTCAAAGCTGGATCTTGAGTGTTTTAAATAATTTCATGTGAATTTATATACTACGTTTATAGTCTCTCAAATTGCGCGCCGAATTGATTTTCCGGACTTAGAAACGCAACTGAGCTAATATCAAATTAAATTGATTAGCAATTTAATAATTTGATATTCAATTGGCATCATAGATTTTAAGAAGATTAGATTTTAATGTATTGAAAATCTATAAATAAATTGATTGCGAAAAATATTACCTTGGCCGGAAGTTGAACCCCATCCAAACATGATATATAAATTCACATGAAATTATTTAAAACACTCAAGATCGAACTTTAATCGATATAAACTTCTTTTTGTATTGTTTCTTACTGATTGTGTATTCACATTATACTAATAAATCATTTATTATTGTTTTCTATTTCTATGTTTCTTTTTTTCAAAATGATTAAGTTTTATATTATTGTAATATCATATAAACACAAAATGTGTAATAATAATTAGAGTGTAAAGGCTCATATGATTGCTATGCAAATTAAACAGAGTCGTGGCTTATTTCGAGCTAATAAATAGAATGACTTTAAATAAATTAACACAAGATACAAAAATACAATGTAATATTCGAAAATACAAAATTAATCAATTAACATAAGATATAATAAAACTGATATATAATTCAAACGTTTCGGCTTACAAAGCCTTACAAAGTGTTACAATATCAAATCAATAAAACATAACGAATATATGAAATACTTATAATATTAGTGGCGATGTATCGATTTATATAGGAAACGAACGTCAATGTGTGTTAAAACGATAAAATAAAAAAATAAAAAATAAAATATTTCGGTCAATGATAGTTAACATGTCCATGGATAAAAACAAGTTTTGCCAAATTTCTCGGTTGAAATCGAAAATCCAGTTTGTCACAGACTTGAATCAGATGATTTGAGAATTTATTTGATACAAATATTTTATGATATTTTGTACGAGAAGAAATTATGAATAGTAAGAACAGTAAAAATATGAAATATAATATCAAATCTTAACTCGCGTATGTATATAAAATACCGTAATGTATATAAAATACTGTATTAAAACACTTAAACGGAGTTCAGACAAGATACATAAAATTTAGACGTTGACTGTTATTCAATTGAAAATTGACTGATGTAATGTACAGATCAAACAAATAAAAGTCAATAAAATCGAGTGTAATACAAGTTTCAAAACTGTGACAATTTATATTCATATATATCGTCAAGTATGTTAAAATAAAATATATATACCATATATCTTATACCAATCTTATACCAATAATTCGGTAATCTTTCATTAAATTTGAATCGTTTTTTTTTTGTTCTTTTATGTGAATCATTTCAGAGATATTTCTTTTGTGGAAATTCTTTTCAAAATCAAGTATACCAATATTTTCCCAATTAAAATTATGATTTGTTTCAGTAATATGTTTCGTGATTATCTACTGAGTGTTTGGACTGATCTAATTTTATATTATTGCGATGTTCTTTGATTCTAGTCTGTAGCTATCTCTTCGTTTGCCTAACGTAAAAAGCATCACAATTATTGCAATTTAATTTATACACCACGTTATTATTTTTTTCATATAGATTTTTGTCTTTATGAACTTTGATGAATTTATTAAGTTTATTTAAGCACTTATAGCCAATCAAATTTATAGATTTGTTAATTGACTTAGAGATTTTTTTGGTCATGGATCTTATGTATGGGAAAATCATTAAGCTTCTTCCCGCTCTAACGATGCTTCTGGAATTTAAGTTTGTACTATTAGTTGTCAATGCAAATTTTTTAATAGTCAAATTTTTAATTCTTCTGTTAATACAATTAAAAATCATTCTTAAAGAATGAGGTCGTTGTCCTTAAAAATCTCTATTAGTTCTAAGTTCTTATTGTATAAAATATAGGGTTTGATAAGACCGTTCTATCTACAAGACTATATTATATAGTTTCAATCTTGTGACATGTAAGATAACTCGAAAAAAATGACCTGCTCGAGAACGTCTTTTTATGGTACCAATCTAAAATAATTGTATTATCTTTATTGATAGATCCAGAAAATTCAAATAATGGTGTTCCTCGTATTCAATTGTGAATTTAAGTTTATCATGTTAATTATTAAATAAATTTAAAATATCTTTAAGGAATCTTATCTTTAGGTGCGATCATAAAAACATCTTCAACATACCTAAAGTGGAAATCCGGAAATTAAGAGAATTCAACACACTCTCTTCCAAATCTTCCATCGCATTGGATATAATAGGAGAAAGGGGGAACCCATAGGTATGCCAAATGTTTATAAATAATTCCATTAAACGTGAAATACATGTTAAAACAAATTTAACTGCATTAATAAATTCATCCTTAGGGATATTCATGGCACATTTAATGAGGTCTCACCTTTTATTTAATTCATTTTATTTAAGATCTAGCGAGATTTGATAACAAGGAAGTTACATCCAACAAAACCATAATTTCTGTTGTATCAATTGTCATTCCAGTTAATTTATTGTGAAATTCAAAACTATTTTTTATTCGACTCTTTGCAGGAGGGATGTTGTCAGCAGGAGATGATATATCTGGAATAGTGATATATCTAGAGGAGATGATATATCACGGTAGTGTCTTGGCGCTAAGTCAAGCGCAGCGACACTGCTGTGGCTATTTTACGCGAGCCGAGTTATGAGGGATTTTTGGGCTGAATCGATCAGGTTCTAAGTGTGCTCCATCGATTGCATCCGCTCGGAATATGTAATGAAAGTATTTTTGTTTTTTCTCTACGTATCCTCTACGTACGAAGAGATATTGCGATGCAAAATCTGAATCTTTGATATTTCGTTTTGGCATTAATGTCGTCCAAAGGAGAAACGTACAGTCCCTTTTTTCGATAATAGATGGCTTTTGATCTATTTAATCAGCAGATAGCATTGGCTGTCATTATCAAGATCAAGGCCATGGAGATTATTCTTTTTATTTCCATTTTTACACTAAAAATTCATTTTTACGTAAAAATGAAAATAAGAGATATAACCTCCATTGATCTTGATAAATGTTATTCAGAACATGGTCCTAAACAACACTTACGAGGTTTTAACGTTGGTCGGATATTTGCGTAATGCCAATCCTAACGGTACTATAACTTTCAAACCCTATAACTCGAAAAGTACTTAATAAAAAATAACTTTATTATAGTATTTTGAAAAGTTCTTGACACCAGTTATTAGATTATGGCATCAAAAATAGGGTGTTCTATTTAAAAAAGTCGATGTGATCTTAATTTGACCTTATCGATGCCACCCAAGGTCAAACTGATAAGATCAGTAAATAGATCTTTTTAAGCCTTACAACATTTGTCTGAAACATTTTTCTATAAAACTTATATTTTCTGAGTTATTCAGGGGTATCGACCTTTTCTCCTCATTCTGTATAGATACATATTATTCTAAATTATGGCATATTTTATGCAGAAAGATATCTCTCTATTTAATTATAAAGGATTATCAATTTTTTATGTATCTATATTTAAATTTTTATATCTTTTTTATATATACAGATTTATCCAAATCATCTATGTAATATATATTTATGTACAAATATTATTAAATTTATTTATACAAGCAGATCGGACCGAGTCAAAAAATTCTTTACCATTTTACAATTTTTGCTATAATTAATGAAATATTAATTTTTAGATTGCCGAACAAATGGATAAACTTTTTACAGAACTCTTAAAGAACCCTCAAAGTTGTCTTCTGATATCTCATCTTGTTGTCCTTAAAGATATCTTAAATTAAAGATGTTTTATATATTCTAGATTTTAGGCATTTCGCATTAGATAATTAAAAAAAATTTGCGAAAATTGCAAAATGATAGACTTTTTGTCTTGACCCTTTATTTGTCTACTCCACCTGCCCACAAATATGTCAAAAAGTTTGGAACATCTTATATAGACTATACAGATTATATTTTTGCAGTATAATTCTCAAGATGATATTAATTTTATCATACGAACGTCATTAATATTTCGACATATGTTGCCATCACATTACTATGAACTTGCAGTTTGTCGCAGACGACTTCTGATGACAATGAAATGCCGTTATGTTGCAATCAAAAATTGATTCGTTGTAGAAATATACTAATGTCAGCAAGTTGCGGTCAATTTGCTGTAATCTGACGTCGAATTCATATGAGTACAACCTAAGACGCACAATGACGAAATACCTTGGCTCGAATTTCTAAAAATTGGTTGCTTCAATGGTTGTCAGCAACTGAGAAGCAATCTCAGAGGCATTTGGCTATTTGGGAATATATATTACACAGGGTTAGGAAAATTACTCTAGAAATTCTTTATAAGTTATTTTTAAGTTACCTTATGTTAAGTAGATCGGCACAAACAACTTCTTGGTTGCACTGTATTTTCGCTTAGACGCATCAAGTGTCAAATATCACCAAAACATAAAATAATTTGTTATATTTAAAGAATATGCGTTTCGCGGGTTTTGTCCGTGTTCAGATCCATTCTTGAAATGCCAATATTTCATGAACCTTGCAGTCATCAGGATGAGGAGCAGCCTGATACTATCCTCCGGGCCGTTCCTTTTATATTACACTACTTGTTGGAGTAGAGGGGGGGGGGAAGAAGAGAATTATGGGTGGAGGGAGAGAGATGGAGAAAATTGATCGGTCTTCAAAAACTGGGAGAATGGTTTTCCAAATTTTATTTATGTTGTAGCCATTATCTCTATTTAGATTGTCAGGGTATTTTCGTGCCTCTATGGCTTCTCTATACTTTCTTGGAAAGTATGACGTAATGTTGGCTATTATGGTCGTTTTGTCAAATAGTATTTGATGTCCTGTTTCGATGTTGTATTCTGATAATGTTGACTGTGTGGCGTGTTTTAGCCTGACATCATGTTGGTGTTCTTTTATCCGTAGGTTGACCATTCTCCCGGTTTCTCCAATGTATACTCCGCAGGAACAAAGTATTTTGTATACTCTTGCGGAGCTGAATGGAGGTCTTTGATTTTTATGATTTCTTAAGATTTGTCCTATCTTTTGGAGTGGTTTGAAGATAGTTCAGATATTGTGTTTGTTTAACATCCTGCCGATTCGATCTATTGTTCCTTTAACATATGAGAGAATGGATAGGATCCTTTCGTCTGGTTGTGTGTCAGAGATCGTTGTCTTGTTTGCATGTTATTATTATCCACTCCCTGACGGGACGATCTCTGAATCGTCGCTCCCGGAAGGGGTTTATAAAAATTTCTCCTCATTAAAAAAAAATTAACGTAGACTGTTAACGATTAAACTAAATTAAATTAAATTAAATTAAATTAAATTAAATTAAATTAATTATGTTCGAAGTATTCGGTACCGTGATCAGCTTTGCACAGGGCCACCAAACCGTCATGGTTTTTGCGTTACCAGCATTTGTGGCGCCCTCACAGCTATGACAGAAGAGAGTGGAATTTAACGTGCGATACCTGCTCACACGGTCCCCATGGGCGTGGAATTGGAATACGTCCGATCAGCGCGTCACGGCTATACCGAGACTCCCAATTGCGCTGCCAACATGCAACTCACTAGTTGGAGAGAGCGACTATCCACGTTCTACCAGCTATGCAAACTGATTCCCGAGCATGTTACGCGGCTCATCCGTCGGAGCCAGCCGACCAAAAGCCCCTAGCCAGCATGTAGCTATCAATCACTACCACCGCGAATCCTATCCATTACTAGGCATGGGCAATTGCCCAGTCCCCGCGGTACCAATCTCGATCATCGGTCGGATCTTCGAAGCCTAGGCTACTCCTAGTTTGCGTCACCTACACGCGCGACACTGGTCGACCAGCACTTAGGAAGTCGCCGGAACGCTACTCCCCGGGGACGTTCCACAGGAATCACTCAGTAACCCGACCCCGGGCCTAGCCCCGAGGCAGGGCGCCGAGCTTTCCTGAAAGGCCTCCTCCTTGCGTAGGCTAAAAAACATATTGGCTTATTCATGATCCTGAGGCAATCAAGTAATTAGATAGCCTCGGCATCCTTGCTGAAACAGGCAACAGCGAAAAGGTGAACAGATAATCATCATTCTTTATGAAGCATTTTATGAAGCAATCATTTGTCTTTATGAAGCACTTTCAATTGAATTTTCGATAAAGACAGAATGACGATTACCTGTTCACCTTTTCGCTATCGTCTGTATCCTAGCAAGGTTGCAGTATTTAGACACGACACAATCGACGCAACATTACACAAGCGTACAAAAGCCGACAAAGCCAACGCAATGTAATGAATACAACGTAGCCAAACGTAGTATATAATAAATATGGGCAAATATGGCGATAAAGATGCCGGTCGGAATATGCCGGAAAAGCCGATGACAGCCATATTGAATATTAGTTCCTCATTTCCGATTGCCACAGCTATGAGGTCGCCACAAATGTTGGCAACGCTTGAAATAAAAAAAGAGGAGATTGGTAGCCTTGCTTTGCACTGAGGACTCTCATCGAATTTCCACGATTTCCGCTCATAGCCAAAAATGTCCAAACTCGACCCCCCGATCAGGAATTTTAGAGCCGGATCAAAAAAGCCGCCGCAAAAGAGAGTCGTGAGACCGGCGATAATGAGGTGCAGATGTTGCGGATCAGATCAAAGAACAGCAAAGATCGATGTGCGATTCGCGTGATAAAAGAAGTCGAATCTAGCTTTGTTTTTTTCCGCTAGATGATCTAAGACCTTTCATCTATCTCGCGAGCGACCTGATATGCGTGTGTTGCGTGTGCGTGTGCGTGTGTGTATGTGTGTGTGTATGTGTGTGTGGATACGTGTGTGTAAATGTGATCATTTTAGGTCATGCCTGGTTGTATATACTTGCTTGAGCTCAAGACGCTACATCTTATGCATTTATTATAGAAATTACGTACACAAAGTCATATGAAATTTGAACAAATGATAAAGTATAATATAAAAAGTATGTATTGGGCTCAATTTCTGTGATAAATGCATATAAAATAATCTAAAAGGTAACTGTAAGTAATTTGGAAAGTAACTTTCCCAACCCTGATATTGTAGTCGCGGTCTACAACGAGTCAGTATAATCAGTAATAAACTAAATCAGTGTTCGCAAAGATCTGCACATTTCGGGCTGATTCCAGCGAGTGACCCTCACACTACTGCTCGAGGCTCAGCGGCCGATCCACCGAACGCTTACGTGACGCTCTTGCTCATACCAATCCTTATACCAGAAATATACTGGAGGCGCATCTTCCGCCAAATTATTATTGAAACATGTTTTTTATTAAATAATTTATTTTTACACTATGGAAAAAAATTAGGGAAGCACTTTAAAATCTGCAAATTTTATCGATTTTAAGAAACAAATATCTCGGCTTACAGAAATCGTAAGACATAATTCCTTAGCATGTTTTAAAGAATAAAGTCTTTACTTTAAAATGGCTTGAGTGAAATTTTTCGTCCCATTAAACTGTTTTTTTCGTGAAAACCAAAAGCAGAGTGTTAGAGTCTTAAAAATGTTATGACATTGCAGCCTTCTATGGACAAAGCAACGACGAGGCAAAAAATGTTACCACATTAGTTTTGAAGCCGAGAATATTCCCTTTAAAATGGCATAAAAAAATGTTCTAGCTTGTCTAGGAGTTGAATTATCAGGTTCCAAAGTAGACCCTATTTTTTTGCAAGATTTTGGTTAAGTACTGCCGACATTCGCGTTATCCGATGTGCACCACGAGGAGGTTGCTCGGTCGTTGCACATCATGGTGTGTGCGCGCGCGCACACACACACTTTATGTAGGTAATTTACGGGTTTTACTTATAGATGGAGGGATAGAGTTACATTGATGATTACACATATCGGAGGTTGTTAGCGGCCGATGGCAATATTCCTAGAGCATATGAATTGACAAAGATCCATAAATCTAGGAATCCCTTAGGATTATTGTTTCATCAATAAATAGTCCTTTATATAATTTCTTTTTATATTTACATAATATTATTAATGATGCTATATCGGAAGCTCCTAGCCACATAAAAAATAATTTTGATCTTATTAAAAAATTAAAGAATTTTATATTAAATTTGATTACAAGCTGATTTCTCTTAATGTGGTTTCCCTTTTTACGAATGTTTCTATAGATTTAGCATCTGATGTTGTGGGTAGATGGGATTTTATATTTTAAAAAACCAAAGTTTCTTTAGATGAATTTTTGATAGCTTTTCGGATGATTTTGAATTCTACTTTTTTTATTACTTTTAATAATATACTTTATAAACAAATTTTTGGGACGTCTATGGGTTCACTCTTGTCTCCAATTGTGACTAATATGGTCATGCAAGATTTTGAGGAAGTTGCGATTGGAATATTGCCTTGTTATTTTATTTTCGTTATGTGAATGACATCATCTTGGTCGCTTCATCTGAGAGGATGACATTTTGGGAATTTTGAACTGCTTACATACTAGACTACAGTTTACTATGGAAGTTGGTACAGACGGGAGAATTAGTTTCGTGGATACGTTACTAATGGTTAAAGAGAGGAAACTTATTTTTGACGGATACCGAAAAGCAACCTTTTCCGGCAGATTCCTCAACTTTAATTCATACCATCCTGTTTGTCATATGAGAGGTGTTATCTATGAAGTTGTAGACAGAATTATCTTTCTGAGCCAACTCACGGTTCCAAAGAAAGAACTTGATTAATGCTGTTAATATCTTTTTTAATGATGGATAGCCTTTACAATTTATTTTTGCAACGATCCGCAATAGAATTAAATTTCATATTCATAATAAGAATATCACAAATAATAATAATAATGTTAGAGATAAGTTTTTTGCAATTCTGTATGTCAATTCCATATCCAAAAAATTTTCATCGCTTGCAAATATGTTTAATTGTAAGTTAGCTTATACTATATTCCAAATACATTTAAAAATTTCATAATAAAAAAAGGGAAAGATCAATTGGAACCATTACAGAATCAAAACGTAGTCTACAAAATTTCATGTAATGACTACGAAATTAATTACGTGAGCCAAACCAAGAGGCAGTTAAAGACACGTATGCATGTTTCCGACATTAATAAAAAAAAACAAAATCTTCATCGGTTATTTCTAATCATTGTATTGAGGAGAACTATAATTTTAAATGGGATGATGTTAAAATCTTGGACATAGAACCTTCCTATAACAAAAGATTGATTTCGGAAATGGTGCATATAAAAAGGCAAAAACACGGAATTAATAAACAAAATGATACTGATTCGTTGCCTGAATTATATTCTAATATCATACAGTGTCTTCTCCCTTCCTAGTTATCTTTCCTTATTCCTCCTACAGTCAGTATCTTTCCTTATTCTTCCTGCAGTCAGTATCTTTCCTTTGTCTTTTCATTACCTCTTGCTATTGTGTTTGTTGTATCTCGTCTGGGACACATCTCTCGTTGTAATATATTATTGGCTGTATATAACCTGAGGCACATCTTTATTTTCACTTTGCAATTTGTTCCAATTAGAGATGGTAATGTATAAACGATTATTGTTATTTTTCTCCGTTTATTGAGATTTAAACTCTTTTCTAAAGAAGGTACATTTATTTATATTATTTTATCTTCACTGTTGCATTATATGTTAACGCTTTGTTACTTTATATTTTTTCTAAATAGATCTTTTATGTTAAGCTCTGCGCTGCTGTAATCCAAGGTTTTCCTTTGAGTACTATAAGATTTTTAAAGTTGGATTCAACATTTTTATTAGACATGACAAATTCTATAAGAACACAAAGAAAAAATGCCATCCAAGTTGGATTACGTTGAACGTTTAAAGGAATGACTACACCATTGCAAGCATTTCAGCGAATTATACGCTATTATTACATTATACATTTATCAAATTATAATAATTTTTGGAATAATATTTAAATATTTGTGAACATTGAGAATGACCCAATCGGTGTCGAAACGTTTGGTTTAATTTCATATTTATAATTAAAATAGACTTTTATTATTTATTTTTGTTATCTCGTAGTCCTTCATTTTATTGTCTTTATTTATTATTATCGAGCCTCATTACTCTTTATATATTAAAAAAAAAATTTGTGGGAGGGTTGAGTAGGCAGTCAGTCCCCTACCCGTTAAAAACAATCGATTTGGAAAATTAAATACACAGGATTTATATGCTATTTATGCGCTATCATATGCACACAGTCTTAATTTTTGCACTGCAATCATGAAGACACTTCCCTCTTAGAGCGAACAGTCACATTCACTCCTAAATTGTTTAAAATTTCCAAGCATTCTCGATTTTTGCGCTGCAACCCTTAAGTATGCACATGGTAACGCATAAACTCTGTTAATTTTAATTTTAATTTTCCAAATCGATTGTTTTTAATGGATGGAGGGGGGAGGCTGATTGACAGCCTACTCAGCCCCCCACAAAAAATTTTTTTTCAGCTAAACGGAATGAGCGCAAAAATTTTTTCTTGCGGATATGGATAGCGCATAAATAGCACATTATTATATAATTTTTTCATTAAGATTTGGTTAAGTGGAGAGGCTAGCTAAGTAGACGTTAATTGTGCATAATTTTATATATAATTATATATAAATAATTTTTTTACATTTTTTCGAACTTGATTTTTTTTAAAACAAATAGTGCGAAAATTACCTTTTTAATTATTTATAATGTTTTCACATTACTATTATTATTTCTATTACACTAAAAAGTAATTTTACAAAAGAAAGAAGGATGTATGAACATATATGGACATTTTTCATATAATATTTTCATATATAATACATGTTTATGAATATTTATGCGTGTTTATGTATGATTATACATATTTATACATATTCATGCATGAAAAATTTTTTACCAGAAAAATACTACATGTCACGTGCATTATAGATTTCCAGTACATACAATCAATTTTGGAACTAATCCAATACAACTTTAATATCTTCACTGATTGGAGTTACTTATTTTTGTTGAAATTTGTAAATTTCTTCTTTTTATTCATTTCGTCATTATACTAGAGATCTGTTCAAAAAATAAGCGAACTTTTTTTTTAATTTTTATTATTAAACATACAGCTTAGTCTTTGTCTCCTTCAAATTCTCCTCTATTCACACATTTGTCCCAGTGTCTCCACTTTATCATGCAGTTCTGAAGCTTCTTTTGGAATATCCTTCAATGCCAGTGACAAAATCTTCTAAACGTCATCAATGGTGTCAAAACGGTGTCCTTTCAGCACTAATTTTAATTTTGAAAACAAGAAAAAGTCACAGGGAACAAGGTCTGCGGAGTAGAGAGGCTAGGAGAGGACAGTCATCTGATTTTTGGCACAAAACTTAAGAATTGAGCTGAACAAGGCTGAGTGGGCAGGCGCATTGTCATGGTGAAGGAACCATAGGTCTGTTTTTTATTGCTGCACTTTCTAAACTGGTACACAGTGCAATAAGTTGAAGTGAAAAAATATACATGTTGTTTCACTTCAACTTATTACATCGTTCAGAGTGCAGCAATAAAAAATAGACTTCTTGAGTTGTCTCGCCACAACTGTGGTCTCTGCGAATTTTTTCGCGCAACCTTTTCAAAACGCCTTCGTAATATTGACGATTAATTGTTTGACTTTGAGGCAAACATTCAAAATGCACAACTCTATTGAAATAAAAAAAAATTCACATTGCATCGTTGCTGCCGTGAATCGGACATCGTAAAAATCACCGAACACTAAAACATGTTGTACTTAAGCAATAACTCTGAAACTAAACGAGATATAAACAATGTGAAAAAATATTAATTTTTAATCGAAAAAATGAATATTTTTATTCCAAAAAATTACAGCTTGTTTGGACCATAAAAAGGTACGTTTCCATCAAATATGGTGAAAAAAAAATGTTTTTTGTACAAGAAAAAAAATAAAAACGAAAAAACCGGTTTTTTCAATTTATCTCGAAAATTTTGAGGTTATGTGCAAAAATTATATATACAAAAGTTGCAGATCTTTTCAATATCTACAACATTGCCACACAATATTTTCCGATCGGAGGCATAGTTTCGCCGGAAATAGCGAAAAACCACTCTTATCCCCTAAAAACCCCCCCCCCCAACCCCCTTCCCC